>JAOQGL010000004.1:34004725-34015740 GCA_027564165.1 Gallinago nigripennis | reverse complement strand
AGACGTGGTGCTGAGGGACATGGGTCAGGGGGGGTTTGGGCAGTGCTGGGCTGGTGGTTGGACTCCATGGGCTGAAAATGACTCTGTGATTCTATGAGTGAGTTGCCTTTTGCAGCCCAAACCCCACTGTTTGCAAATGTCTGACTCTGGGGTTTTCCTGCGTTAGTTTTGTCTGCGGTCGCACAGTTGGTACCTAGTGAGCTTCTCAGCAATGTCTGCATCACCTGCTGGTGTTTCCCTGGGGAGCAGCAGTAACCCTGGGGTCATTCCCTCGGTGTGTTTGAGTTTGAGGGGGGAGCTCCATGCCGGGTTCCAGCGCCCGTAGGGTGTGAGGCCGCCCCTCTCCCTGGGGTCTCCCAGCTGGCACTGGTGGTGCCCCATCCCAGGCACTGACACCAGCCACCCTCTGCTCAGGGTGACCCACGGGTTGTGCTCAGATGAGGCTGTGGCTTGGACACTTTGTAAGAGCTCAGGTGGCCCCGAAGGCCTCCATGAGGAGTTCTGATATCCACAGCTCTGCCCTGAAGACACCTTCGCAGAGCGCCATGCCCGTGCAGGAGAACGGGGTAAGGTTCATCATGTGCATGTGTTTTACCTGCTGCTTTGGGTGTATCCCAGTCACCCTTTGAGAGGAAACCTCATGTTAAAAAGGGAACTGTAATTTGTGGGATGGAAAGATGGGCAAAATACGCCACCAAAAAATGTGGCAGGTATTTAAAGTGGCACAGAGAATGTGCAGGAAAGCCAGAGCCAGGAATCAGCTCTCCCAGGTCCCGGGCCCCAGCTGTAATCACAAACCACTTTCACTCTCATTCACCTCTATTGTCATCAGGAGCTGATTTATTAAAATCCCTAAAGGTCACAGTGCTCTCTATAGTAGGAATGAGACAATGCAACAAACTATTGTCTGCTGTACTGGCCATAATCCGGTATAACTGTTTGTGTTAGCGCTCGTGTTTATTTATATCCCTAGGAAACTCTTTTTACAGTTTACTTTTGCTTGCTCCAGTTGCAGACTCTCCGTCAAATGACTGAGCCCTGACGTCCCTCTGGCAGCCACCAGCAATGCTCAGCTCCCCCGATGGGCGGGCGGGGGGTGAGGGGTGTTTGGGGCAGACCCCCTGGAGGTCTGCCCTAGCAGGGGGGGATTCAGAGACACCCTTCTCCATGTCAGACAAAAGAGCAGCAAAAGATTTGCGGAACAAAAGGAGGATTTGTGTTTGTGACAGTCCTTCTCTTGGGTTTTGGCCTTAATCCTTTTGCTGGTGATGAAGGAAACTGTGTTTTCCCTCCAGGAGGACCCTGTGCTCAGATAGCAGGGGACCCTGGTGGGGAGGCTCCGTGTCTGACGGCCCGTGGTGTGAGAACCTCCCTTAGGAAGGTGGGCAGCCTCTTCCCTCACCAACGCTGGGTGCGTTTGTCACCCAGAGCCAGGCTGGCAGCCAGCTCCCCGGCAGGACTGCCTGCTGCCTGGGGAATGTCACTGTGTGGATTCTGGAGCTTCCCACCTGGGGATTTCACCGCGTCCTTGCTTTTTCATTATTTCAGCCACAGCTTCCATTTCCATTGACAGCAGCGGGCGACCCGTGTTCAGAGGCAGGGGGAAGTAATTCCACGGAAAACACAAGAGCTGTTCCTTCACCTGGTCTGGAAGGAGGAGGGGAGGCACCAGAAAAGGTGCAGGAAAAGGCACGAGGAGTTGGCTCATGTGCCTCCTCGGGCAGCAACGGCGTCCGAAAATGCACTTTGTGTGAGCGAGGAACCGATCACTCAGTGCACAGGAAGGATCCCAGACCTGATCCCAGACCTGATCCCAGACCTGATCCCAGACCTGATCCCAGGAGCCGTGTCTTCCCGGGGCCAGAGCAGGAAGAGGGACACCCTGCCATGGCCACCGCCACCACAGCCACCACCACCGTGGTCACCACCTCCGGGGCCATCGCAGGTGGGGACAGAAGAGCTCATGCCGAGCAGCCCCGGGGGGACTCAGCCAGGATGGAGCCTGGCCTCACCACGGGGGGCTGCAGGGCTGCAGGGGGGGCCTGTGGCTGCAGAAAACAACTGCGCTCAAGTTCAGGGGTTGTCTTTTTACTTGTTGGACTGAAAAACTGGGAAAAAAGGAAAACTATAAAGAAAAAATGTTTAGTTCGGGATTTTTTTTTACGCTTTTGCCTAACTATAATGGAATCTATGAAGATCGACCTGAAATTATTTGGCTGAACATTTTTCACCCAGCTCTAATTTTAATATTTTAAGCTTGTATTAAAATGGGAACTGCTGAACAAACATTTCTGAAGTGCCACATCCATAGCTGTGAAGATCTCTTCCACAGAGAGGTAGTATTGTTTGCGCCTGTCATTTAAGATTTTACTTCTGATCCTTAAAAACACATTTTTCCAATTAATGTGTGTTACTTTAATTTTCTATCCTCTGCATTCATAATAACAATAATTCCAAGCAATCATTATAATAGCAGAACAAAGAATTGGTGTTTATTATCAGTTGTGGGGAGAACTGGAGGCATATCTGATATGGCAATGGGCACCAGCCTCCATGGCGTGGTCACTGCCTTCAAACCCTGGTGAGGACTGTAGCCACCTGAGGTGGTTGTCCAGAGGCAGCAGGATTTGGGAGATCAGCTCTCACACTGCTGTCTCCCGAGATAACGAAGACCGAGTGAAGATGTCTGAAGAGTTGGCAGGGCGAGACCATGCACGTTTGGGTGTACAAGTCCTCCTCATGGTTCAGCACAACGGCGCTGGGGACGTGTCACCGGGCAGGCGAGGTGGGCTCTGCTGTCCCGTGGTGGAGGTGAGCCCGCGGTGGCTGGGCAGCGTGGGCTGCTCGCCTGGGGTGAGCTGGGAGGAAGCCGTGGGCGACCGACTGGAGGTCCCGTCTCAGGAAGGGACTGAAGGACTGATGTGGCTGCAAAACATTGTAAAGACAAGGAGGGAGCCCGAGTTCAGAACCCACATCTGAGGAGGGGTGAGGTGAGGTTGGGGTGGGCTCGGCTCTCTGGAGAACATTGCCTTGGAGCCGGGCTGTCCATGGGGTGACTTGACAGCGCGTTACTTCACAGCCTGTCACCCAACAGTGGCCACTGCCCAAAAGGAGAAACTGCAGGTAATTTCTGGAGGAGGAGCACGTTCCTGTCTAACGCTGGAAAGGTAAGAACCCGCCATACAGCTCTGCCAGCCTGGTGCTGGGCTGGAGTTCTGGAGTTTCTCTCTGTCAGGTTGCCAGGCTGGGAGTACATTGATCCTCGGGGCATGACAACAGTCTGACTCACTTGAAATAAAAAGGAAAGTTAGTTTTACAAAGTGTTTTAATTATCATCACTGTTGCTGCCGTGTGAAAAGCAATCTGAGGCCGAGGTCTGGGCTCACTCCTGTAGCCACAGCCAAGGAGACCAGTGCAGGGGAGAGTCAGGAGCCCTGGGAGAAGGGGAGATCTCAGCCCCTGCCTCTCCCTCTGGGTTTTTATGTGCAGTAGTTACGCTTCCCAGAGTCGCAGCACCGCGCTGCTGCCAGGACCACTGATTTCCTTGACATCATTTTGTCCCAAGGTTAATAATATCGCACTCTTTTGTTTAAAACTACTAACAGCATTCTCAGTGTGCGCTGGGACTCGGGTGTCTGAATTACAATGTCAACAGCTTCAGCTGTTTGTTTGACTTCTGTGGAATGAGCTGTAGTTACCAGGACCCAAATTACTCCCTCTGCTTCTGCTTTTCCTCAGATCTCTCCTGTGCTGCCTCTCCTGAAAGTCAGTCTGCTGGTCCCTCCCCTGCTCCCTTACAGCCCGGTCCTGGAGCTACTGCGAGGCAGGGATGCTCACACATTTATTAATTACAATCAAACAGCATGGGCTGCAGATAGTGAAGACAAGTAATGATAATCATTGAGCTGTTTTTCTTTCTTCTCAACCATTTGCTTCCGTCAGTCGTAAGCATTTGGGGTTTGGAGCTGAGACCCCTTTGCTGTGCAGCGGCAGAGCTGCCTGGCATGTTTGGGGCACAGCGAGGCTGTGGGGGTTTTCTAGCTCGGTTTTGGACATAGGTTTTATACCTATATGCCTATACCTCCATATGCCACTTTGATTGATTGATTTATCTTTACTGTTTGCCTCTTGATTTTCTGTTAAAGTTTCCACCTTACTGCTTTCTGACCGTGGAAACCACACGCACTAGAAACTTTCCATGACAGAAAGTTCAAACTCAGTACAAAGATTTCTTCTCGGGCAGCGGCTGAGGGAATGGGCTTTGCTGTGTGCCCTGAAGATCAGCAGAGCTGGATCCCCATCAGTCAATGACAGGAGATAATTCCAGAGCCAGGGAACTGAAAAGCTCCATCTTCTGTCCCAGAATAGTTGAACTCAATGGCGATGAACAATTAGAGGGTATGGAAATCCCAGGATGTCTCAGTGCCTGTGCTGTGTAAGACCTTAATTAGGTTAAACCGGAATGAAGGATGAGGGAAGATGTTCAGGGGAACCAGGCTGAAATGACTCCGCTATTGACATACTTAATTGAAGAAGCTGTGCTGTTTAGATCAGCTTCAGTGAATGATAACCTTAGCTGAGAGATTTATAAAGATATATAAGAACATGTCTGGCACTTTAGACTGTCTGAAATTTCTACCCTGAATTTTTTATTGGTTCCAGCTCCAAAATAGTGTGAGCCATTTATATAGCTCTCTGAACAGCCTTGGTACGGAGTAACTGTACATCCTATTCCTAAACAACTCCGCATGAGAAATGTTCCTGATTCGACTCTGCAAAGAGGCTGGGGAACTCCACAATGATATGTTTCAGACCCTTGAAAAATTAGAAAAAGTGGCAAAAGAAAGGTAATGCAACGGTAAATCACAGATTCAAGGTGGGGTGAGCAAGAACAGTAAATCCAAGATTATTGAGTGCGCGTTCATGACTATGGGCTGTGAGTGCTGTGCGATTAAAGGGCCAGATCTCCTGTGCTATGCTGGTATAATCACAGTAATTGTATCACGGCTCTGCTAACATAATGCAAAGGAAAATGTGACCCTAGAAATGTTTATGATTAGGCGTTAGCAGCTCAGAGGAAACAGTCGCATCGTGTCCTGTGGCTTCCAGTGACACGAAGCAATTAAAACGTGTGTGTGGCTCTAAGGAACAGGCTCTGGATGGGAGTGTTGGGGAGCAGCAAGGGCCTGGAGAACCTCATCCTGTTATGTTTCTCTTGAGTCAGGTCCCTGCTGCCAACCCTGACAGATTTACCCCCGGTAGCCCCCCAGGGCTCAGTCCTTCAGCCGCAGAGCAGGAGTGAGCATCCAGAGTGACTGACTCAGAATGGCTCCTCAGGGGCTGGCAGCATCTCTGCAACATTCAGGGCAATCACAGGGTTTTACAAGCTTAGTTTTCAGTCATATCTGTGCTTTTGTATGAGTTTGCATAGTTGCAACAAGCTTTCCAGCACTTCTGCGAGGTTTTACATGAAATTGGATTATAACAAACCGAAATCTTCTAGGGGACCTGTGCATATCAGCACGTTTTTGTATCAACATACCTCCATACCTCCTGTCCCACCAATAATGGCGTTTCAGCAAGGGGCTTTTAGTGGTGCCAGTAGTTCCTTGTGTCCGAGGGAGCCCGGGGAGCAGGAATATGTCATGCAATTGCAGACCCCTGCGATTAATAGCGTCATTGATCTCACACGGTTGGCTAAGACATGCATAGTCCTGTCTGATATTACTTTCTCAGCCCTGAGTGCCTCAGGCAATGTGTTGTTTACATTAGTTACCATCATAAAGGTGTTCTCACAAGGATAACCTATGACCATTAGGACTTTTCAGCCTTGCTGGCTGTGTGCTCTTTTGGAAGGATGCAGGCTGGCAAACAGTTACTTTTTCAGTCTGGTGTTGACCAGAAAAGCTGAAACCAAAGATGAGAGAGTGGATCTCTCAAAGTCTCAAAAGCAAACATTTGTGTTTGTTTATGTTTTAACTCCCCGGGGATGGTCAGTTTGTTGTCATCAGTAACTTCTATTCATCTGATACCCTGAACCTTCTTGTTGAATCACTTTTCCTCTCGGCTTTAGAGTTGCTAGTTCTTTTTTTAAGCTCAGGTTAACTCCAGCTGGCATTCCATGCCACCACATATTATGTCAGCAGTGTGTTTAACTCCACACAGAAATCTGAGGTGACAGATTGATCCCATTGATCTCACCTGCTCTCCGGTTTGACACTTTGCAGCTATCTGGAGACCTGTTTTTCAACAGGGATGGTGGATGCTACCAGAAGAGTTTGGGTATTTGAAGGTGAGAGTTAAGTGTCCTGCTTTGCCAACTCTGTGTGCTGCCAAAGTAAAGCTATCATATTAAAGGAAAACACACTCTAGACTTTTTTCATAAATTATGTATTGAAGCTAGACATGACCAATGCATCCAATGGTACAAAATCTGTGACTAAACTCTGTTCTTGTTTTCTTCTTAAAATACTTTGTGGCCCTTCTTCCTCAGGAGCCGTTCGGGCTGCTGTGCAGGTTTCAGGTGTTGGAGCTCTGCCCCTGGCTGCTCACAGAGCCCCCACTGACCCTCGTTAGTGCCAACGAGCGCTGCTGGCCAAGCGCCCCTCAAAGGGAACAGGTACTCCTTTGATGAGCTCGTTAAAAGGCTGCGTGGCTGAGCAGATGCTGGCACATCTGTGACAGTGCCCACCTTGAGCTCAGCCCTGGCTGTGACCATGCTGCTGGAGACCGGGGGGCAGCCCCTGCTTCTCCATGGGGGCTGCCAGGGAGACTCTGGCACAGGTCTTGGCAAGGTGTGATTCCTCACCACTGCCTTCCTCCTGGGCCAGGTGCCTACACACTGCCTTTCACCCGACAGCCTGGGAGCAGGGCTCAGGGCGTCCCAAGCTGCAGGGAATCGTGTTGGGGTTTTGTGACCCACCAGGATCTCACCTGCACTCCAACTCCTCGGGCCAGAGATGGTGTTTGTCTGCTGGGGGTGACCTGGAGGTCAAGCACTGCCCGGCTGGGAAGGGAAGGCGAGCTGGAGGGGTTGGGTAGGCTCCTGTCCTCAGGTGGTGGTGGTGGTGGTGGCTGGGAGGAGGGATCCCAGCTGGGAGAGGGAGGGACTGGTGATGAAGGGCCTCCAGGTGAGGTGGGGGAGCAGGGTGTGCTTGTGTGCTGCTTCCAGCCTTTCTCTTTCACCTTCTCCAGATTGTTCAGGGGTGTCTGCAAATAAGGACATCACAGGGGGACGTCTGCCTCTCTTCTCCTGCTGTCCCTGGAGGAGGATGCTCATGGTGCTGGCAGCCACACGTGGGTAAGTCTCCCTCCGACACGAGCTGAGGGTGGTGGTGCTGGGCTTTCTGGCCAGCCCTGCTGGTGGGGTGTGCTGGAGGTGGCTCTGGCCACGCTGGTGGTGCCTCTCTGCTGGGGGGTGGTGTGCCCACATTCGCTGCCGTGCCCGTTTCCAGCGAGGGGAGTTTTCCCTGTCTGGTTTGGGTTTGACTTGTGTGTTCCCAGGCAGACTGGGGTTTTCTGCCTCTGTGCGTGGTGGGGTCTGTGCTCACCCCCCCGGCACGGCACCGCAGCCCTACGTGGGGAGAGCTGTTGGGAAAACAGATTTTCCTTCTAAAGGTGGCAGAAAATTTGCTACTTAACAATTTCTTTGGGTCACTTCTCATGTCTTTGAACTCTGAATGTTTGGCACGAGTGAATTTTTTTGTTATGACAAAATGAATTGTGTAAATGGAAAGTTGCATAAAAATGTCTGGATTTGGCTTCCTTAGTATGTAGAACACTGTCAATGGAGAAAAAAGTGGAGGACGCTAATTTGGCAGGTCTGACCGTTTGAAGGAATGTCTTAAATGAAAAGCAGCTCAAGAACTGTAACTAGATCACATAAAATCCTTAAGTCTTAAAATAGACTTCAGAAACTGGTTGAAAACAGCGCAACGACAAACTGGCAAAGGAGTGGTGCCCTGGCTGTCTGGTGGGCTTGAGGTGGTGGCCTGGTTCTTGTTGCAGGCGAGTCTTTGAATCCCAGAACTTCACTTAACTTGCTTAAACCGTGATAAACTATGATAAAAAATCAGGTAATATATTAATAATAGCTTTAATAGACTAATTCTGGAGTATTCTTTTTTTTTTTTCCTTTTTCCTTTGGGCTGGATTGATGGGGATGGAAGCCCCTCTGATGGGCACGCCGTGGTGTGGTGCCCAGTGCCCAGAGCTGTTGCGGGGGAGGCAGAAGGCCAGGGGAGGTGGGACCAGCGTGTGGGCCAACAAGGAGGGTGTCTGGAGCCCCGGGATGTGTTCCCGTATCCCACGCTGCTCCGCTGTACGCTGCCTAATGTGGGATATAAAAGTTGTCTTGCAGCCAGACCCACGAGGCAAAGATGTGGGTTTTTTTCCTGGGGAAGTGCCCAGAAGTGGGAGTGCTGAGTGCCGGGCTCGGGGGGAGCTCGGGGGGGTCCCGGGCAGCCCGAGCAGGGGGCTGTTTGCTGAGGGCAGGCTGTCTGCGCCGGGGGCACGGGGGTCTGCGTGACGCGAGCCATTCTGCCAGAAATAGACCCTAAATGACCAAAAGCTCGTTGCACTGTGTCAGGAATAAAGTTTGGAGAGGAAACAGAGGGTTTTTGGCTTCAGCAGGCAAAGCGAACCCCTTGTGAAAAGAATTTGCAATTTCAAGTGGAAAATGTGGAAGGAGGGAAGAATGTACAAATAATGCCAAGAAACAGACTCACTTTTCTGGCACAAAATACGAAGAAATCTTTCCAGCTGATGGTGGGAGACCCAAAAGCAATATAGTGGTCAAAAGTCACTAAACTGAGTTGTCTTTTCGCTCTGGGTAGTCTGAGTAATGTTTCAGTGGATTCTGAGGACCCCTCGGTATGTTATAAAACCCCGTTTGGGTGACAAGAGCAGGAACAAAAAGCAGATTCTGCATTTGTCAGACGCGTGCTTTCACGTTTCTCCCTGAGAACAAACAGGAGGGACAGCTCTTTTGAACTTGGCTGTAGGTGTATGCAATGAGCTCGTGGGGACCCAGGTGCAGCCATTAAGGAAACATTTGATATTGATAAGTTCCTTGAACTTCAAATGCTGGTACTTGTAGAAAGCGTGTTATTTAATGTAAGTGTAAATACCAGGCAGAAAGGGAACTGCTTTTTATAGCTTGGGAAGTCATGTGCTTTCTCAAGGATAAGTACAATTAACTGTTTCATACGCTTTGCACACGAGAAGAGGGTTTAACGATGTAGCACCTGTGACATTATCCCACTGCTGTGGGAATAAACGGTGACGAGATCCCAGGAACCCACCAAGGCCAGGCGTGAGGTGTCTCAGCCCAGGAAACACAAACCCCGGCTGTTTCTTTGCAGAACTCATCCCGGGGAATTTCCTGCCCTCCCACCTTGGAGCCCCAGCAGAGAAGCGTCGAGTCCATTTGGTGTCCTGGCAGGGGCTGTGCCGGAGCCAGGGGGGGAGGGTGCCGGCCAGCCCGGGGGGGTGGCCCTGGTGGGGACCCCGATGGCCCGGGGAGAGCCACAGCCGTTGGTGGGGTACGGTCCCTGTAAGGAAGGGCTGGAGGTTGGAGAACGTGGTGAGAACCAGCCTGGGACAAGGAAATTACTTTGGTGCAGGGTATTGATAGGGAAGACAGGCCTCCCTCTGCACTCCAAGTTAATTTGTTTCAATGTTGTACAGCAGTAATTCACTTTTTTTTTTTGAACTGCTTTGTCCCCTTTTTAAAATTATTTCTGACTTCTAGCAGCCTCTAAAGTTGATAAAGAATTAAGGCAGTAAAAATCTTTGTAATGGTGTCAAGCATTGAGGGCATCAGCACAGTTTAACGTATTTGTGGGAGGAATTAAATGACAAATACTTGTGCTCAACAAAACTCGTACTCTCTGCAGAGGTTTATCCTATAAAGTGCAGACACAAAATCTCTTTGGATTTTAAAGGCTGTGTTTTACACTTCAGTTTCTCAGTTCTCAGTATTAAAGACAGCTTCTCATAAGAATTGCCCGAAATTCTTAATGCTCTCGCCTTCATTGATGTTTTTAGATCCTGAAATATATTGATCATATCTCTGAAGCTCCTTTGTGCAGGACTAGAAATAAATTACCCTGGGTCAAGTTCTGTTTATACAGTGGACTGTTCTTGCAGAATTACCTTCTTGACTTAATAGCTTCCTTTTGGATGACATTTCTGCCAGAAAGAAGACAAATTGTCTAAGGTCAGCGTGCGGATCAGCTCAGAGTGTAGGAGGAAATTGTGGCGGATCAGGTAAATTGCGGGGGGGCTGGCGGGCAGCACGCCGAGGGGCAGGGGGGGCGCAGCCCCCGGCACAGCAACGCGCAGAGAGAGCCGGCAGCTCCCGAGGGATGTCCCAGGTACTTTGAGCAGTTTGGGCTGGCCGTGAGGCTGGTGAACTTGGCTGGTGCGGTGAGGATGGATGGGATCAGCACCGCTGTCCGGTGCTCCCCCAGACCCAGCAATCCCCTCCCCGTCTCCAAAGCGGCTGCGTTTCTCTGCGGGTGGTGCCTGGTGCACCTTCCCCCCGCCCGCTCCCCCAGCCTCCTCCGAAACCCTTGTCCTGGGAAGAGTCGGGAGCTGGCACCTCGCAGCCGGGTCTGCTCTGGGAGTTCCCAGCGGCCGCAGAATGTGTCCCCTTGGGTTTGTGTCCTGAGGTGTAACATCGGGGGCAGGACTGAGGGACCTGCTGCACATCCCATCGTTCTGCACTTGGAGGATTTGGTGCTGTTTCATACATTTGTATATAAAAATATACCACATGTATTATAAACCTCATATGTATTACACCTCGAGTGCTGTGTCCAGTTTTGGGCCCCCTACCATAACAAAGACATTGAGGTGCTGGAGTGGGTCCAGAGAAGGGCGACAAAGCTGGTGAGGGGTCTGGAGAGTAAGTCTTATGAGGAGAGGCTGAGGGAACTGGGGTTGTTCAGTCTGGGGAAGAGGAGGCTGAGGGGAGACCTCATCGCTCTGTACAAGTACCTGAAAGGAGGGTG
>JAOQGL010000004.1:33987637-34004625 GCA_027564165.1 Gallinago nigripennis | reverse complement strand
TGAAAGGGTTATCAGACATTGGAATGGGCTGCCCAGGGAGGTGGTTGAGGCACCATCCCTGGAGGTGTTCAAAAGGCAGGTTGATGTAGTGCTGGGAGGTATGGTTTAGTGATGATGCTCCTTGTTTGTTGTGTGGGCATCTATTTCTATCAGTCAGGTTGACGATTGGACAAGATGATCTTTAAGGTCCCTTCCAACCTAGAAGATTCTGTGATTCTGTGATTAAAAAGCATTATGTTATATATAACACGTTATATATAACATACTATTTATATGTTATATAGACACCATATTATTTGTTTTATGTATATATAAAGACAAATAATTGCGAGTTGATGGAGAAGGGTTCTGCTGAAGTTAGTGGCTTTACATCGGGTGCAATGAGTGGTGAGAGACCCAGGGGGCTGCAGGCACGGATCAGGGTGGCACCGAACCCTGTGTGTTTTGCAGATGTGCCTAAAAATCTCAGCTAGACGTCGCCTCCCCGCCTGTCTCTGTGCTCTCTCCATCCGGGGGGGCTGTCCCGCTTCTCTCCTGCCTTGCTTCTTGCTGCACCTCGGCTCTATTTGAAGGCCCCCCCCAGCCCCTGCGTGGGGCTGAACCTACAGCACAACTGCGTCAGATTGAAAATGATGGGGTTAGATTTTCCCTTCGCGAATTCCTCTATTAATTCTGTGCTCTACACGAGAAGAAATATAAAAGTCTCCTTTTAATTAAGCTCTTTATCCTTTGAAGTGATTTTGGAATTTTTTTTTCACGTTGGTGATGTAATTTATGTAAATAATCATCTATCTATGAAAGGAGTGTGTCTGTCAAAAGCTAAAATAAAAAACATCCGTCATTTTGAAGTGATTAACATTCTCCAGATGTTTAAATCATCGGATTTCAGGAGTTTCCCTTTGTTGTGATAATGATATAGTATCCAGAACAAGAATGTTTACTTTTTTCTACGGGTCAAACACAGATTTTTCACAATCCTATTAAAGCATGCAGTTTATTGTAATTGTATGTGCAGATGAAAGCATACGCAGTTATTATTATTCCCCTTAATTGTAAACCGCTGCTGGTAATTGTACTGTAAAGCTGAACCAAAAGGAGCGCGGTTGAAAGGCCCCCCCTGCCCGCTGCTGTGATCAATGGGGGATGTCAGGGCCGTGCAGCCGGGGTTCTCCCCCTGTGTGGGACCCGTGACACGCCGCCACCCTGCCGCGCTCCCCCCTGGGGGGCTGGGGGAGATGTACCCGGTAATGGTCGGTGACAGCTCCCAAACTCACATGTGTCTGGTTTGGGGCTCCGGGCAGGGAATGGAGCTCATCCCTCTCAGTGCCACGGGCATCAGGGCTCACCAGGGGAGCTCTGCCCGTGCCCCGATACCGCAGCCACAAAGCCTCGCTGGAGGTTGGGGGGTTTGGAGCCGGGGAAGTGGCTACACATGGACGAAATGGATCATTTCCTTGCCCTGCTGCGGTCCTTGCAGAGCAGCACCCTCCCCTGCCCAAGGAGGGGGACATCGGGGTCTGGCGTGTGGCCGCACTGCCCCCCGAGCTGACAAGGTCCACCTGGATAACCCCCCCCTGGCTGCTGGGGGATGGCAACGAGCTGGCCTGTTTGTTTTGAACAAGACCTCTCCTGAAATACAAATGGGGGAAAAATTCCCTTCAAAAATAATAGATGGCTGTACTAAACAAATAACTGCTTTTTCTTCCCCAAGATTTCGTTTGAGCTGAAACATTAACCAAAGAGTTGCTCAAAAGTTTTCATCTTTTTCAGTTGGTGGGTGGTTCTTGTCAAAGGCATAGATCCCCCTGCGGGGAGGTGGCCTTAGGTGACAAAGGCAGGGTCTGTGGACATGGTGGTCTCTGCCCCCCCGGAGCCTCTCTAACCCCCTCCCTCAGCAGCCCCCGCCAGACCTTCCCTGGGAAGAGCCACAAACCCTCAGAGCGATTCCTCCCCTGTCCCACCCCCAGCTGGTGTTTCCCTGATGTGGGGCTGGGGTCTGTGGGGGCCACGCAGCCCATGCCCACCTCCCTGCCTGCTGCCAAAAACTGCCTTTCCCCGCGCTGGCCTTGGCTCCGCTGGGAAGGGGGGTGAGAAGTGAAAGCTGAGTTTTGTGGACAATGAGAAATCAGAATTTCTCTCTGTTTCTCTCCACGGGGGGCCTAAGATACTATACATGATGAAGTCTCTAAAATATTTGTTTATTTTTTTATTTATTTTGTCTTTTTTTTTTTTTTTTTTAATCTGGCTCCTCAGATCTGATCTTGCCTGGGCAAGGTGATAGAGAAAATTCACCCAATTACAGCTTTTTAAAGGTCTAAGCCGTCCTGAAGTCAGTTTTTTGCAGCATCTGACCTTTACAGGGTCATCAACGTCCTTGCTTAGGGTGGCCAAAATAATTTAATAAGGACTTTAAGATTTATTTGCAAATAAACCAGCTTATTCCACCCGAGAGTTGCCGTGCAGCCAAAGGGGTGAGAGGGTGAGCCAGACCAGCCGAGGAGCTGGGATGTGGCGGGGGGGAACCAGACACGGCCTGGCTCTGGGGGGCTGGGAGAGGGGACGGAGGGCAGGGGGGTGGGGACAGCAGGAGGACGGGGCACAGGGAGGTGGGCGTTGAGCGGGGCTCAGAGCTCTCCTCCAGAGGGATGGGGCTCTGTCCCCCAGCGTGGCCTGTCCCCAGCTGTCCCCATCTCGTGTGGCCGGGCCACAGCCCCCTCGTCAGCACAGCCCCTTCTCCAGGGGAGCCCCGGCCATGGCACCCCCCCTCCTCACAAACAGCGGGCGCTGCCATGGGGCTGGTTGGGCGCCAGCAGCTCGGGGAGGGGGGCAGGCAGGATGGGGCTGGGAAGAAGCCCCCATCTCGGGACAGCTGGGGGGGACCCGCTGTTCCCAGCCAGCTCCCGGGGCTTCTCGGAAGTGCTGAGCAAAGCCCCCCCTGGGAAACTGGGAGCCTGGGGCTTCTTCCCAACTGCGTTGCCACATTTTGGTTGTTGTTGTGTT
The DNA here is from genome assembly GCA_027564165.1 of Gallinago nigripennis. Classification (NCBI taxonomy): domain Eukaryota; kingdom Metazoa; phylum Chordata; class Aves; order Charadriiformes; family Scolopacidae; genus Gallinago; species Gallinago nigripennis. The sequence continues at coordinate 34,001,625 of JAOQGL010000004.1, read as the reverse complement.
ATTTTTGTCACACCAAACTTGCTCATGAATTGAATTTCCTTAGACAGGAGAGATGGGCACAGGGCAATCGTCCTGCCTCATGGTGGGCATCAGTTTGCGTCTCTTTTTTCGTGCCCAGTTCTACTGGCCGGGCTGTACTGGGTGCACGCAGCTACTGGTGGACAGCCAGAGCTGGTGGCTGTTCTCCTGAGCCCTTGCCCACGGGTGAGACAGCCCCCTGGGGACCCTGCCAGCAGCCCCCCGCTCTGCTCTGCTGCCTGGGGTCCGGCTCGCCCTCCCCAGGGCTCCTGTGGGTCTCAGCAGCCTCCCTGGCACAGAAACCTCCCCAGGGTGGGCATGAGGAGCGGGTGAAACTCCTCACCCCTCCCAGCGTCCTCCCGAGACACCAGCACACCTCAGAATGTATGTAATCAATTATGCAAATGCACCCCTTGCAGACTAGGGCAGCTGCTCCCATTCCGCTGGGCACATTCCTCTAAGGACAAGGCAAGTGGGTGGGTGGGCTTGGCTCCTGGTGCTGGGGTCAGCGGGGAGCAAAGCAGCTCTTCCCTGGGGAGCTGTGTCCTGGGGTCAGAGGGGTGTCCCCTGGGGAGCCGTGTGTCCCCTGGGGAGCCCTGTGCTGGGGTCAGAGGGGTGTCCCCTGGGGAGCCCTGTGCTGGGGTCAGAGGGGTGTCCCCTGGGGAGCCGTGTCCCGGGCCAGCGGGGAGCAAACCGTCTCTCCCCTGGGGAGCTGCCTCAGTGGTGTCTGGCGTGAGCCACGTCAGGTAAAGGCAAAGCTCTTCTGTCTTTGTCCCACCTTGGTACTGTCACACAGCAGTTCTCTGCCGTTCACTCTGCACTCTGTGCTAATTACAAAGGTAAATAGAGTCAGGGAATACAAAGCAGGGCAGTTTTTCCAGGTCTGTAGTTTGGGTTGAAGTGTGGTTTGTTGATTGTGTGTCATGTCCTGGTCAGAAATGTGCTGGTTTTCACCACTGGTCAACTCTGTGCCTGGCTGCCTGTTCCCGGGCTGGGGGTCCTGCTTTGCCCTCTGGCAGGTTTGGGGGTCCTGCTTTGCCCTCTGGCAGGTTTGGGGGTCCTCGCCCACCCCTTGGAGGTGCCAAGAACATGCTGCCCTTGTGACCACAGCAGGGGCCGAGCCTGGGGGGCGACAAGGGTGACAGGGTCCCATGGAGTAGACGGGCTGTGCTTGGCAGGTGCAAAGGGGACAAACTTCCCCTCCCGGTGCTGCCTTGGGGGGAAAGCGGGTGCCTGGGCCACCACTTGCCCCCACCGCAGAGATGCCTTGGTGGGACGACTGTCCCAGTCGGGGCAGTGGTGATGCTGCAGGGCTGGTGGACCCTGGGGTCCCCTCCCAATTCCCAGGGCAGGACCTCGGGGTCCCTTCCCGTTCCCCAGGGTGGGATGCTGGTGGCAGAAACACCCCAGCTCCCCGGGCAAACACACGGACCCTCGCCCACCGCTGCCCCACGCTGCTCTCGGGGGCAGGGGCCAGAACGTGCGGTAAACGCAGGTGGAAGAGAGCAAATCATTCCTGCCATGGCATGCCGGCTTCGCCGTGATTCCCTCTGGGTCTGACCAACGTGGGATTTTCCTGGATAACGCTGAAACAGATTCTTCCCTTTTCTAAAGTCACCTCCTTGACATAAGTTGCTAATTGGGCTGAAATAGGAGCCGGGTGTAGAGCTAATTTTCCCTTTGATGTACTGGACCCTCTGAAATGACAGCTTTGGGAAACAACTGATGGCTGAAGAGAGAGTTCCGGAGCTGTGCCGAGGTGCTGTTCCATGGTGTGTGCCGGCCCCAGTGCCCGGGAACATTGGCTCTGTTCTTTTCACTCTGCCTTTACCCACGGCAGCCAGGTCCACCTTCCCGAGGCAGCGCCACGGTCCAGGGCATGGCCCGGGCTCCCGGGGGCTGTGGTGGGCTCCCGGGGGCTGTGGTGGGCTCCCGACGGGGTTTGGTGACAGTTCGGTGCTAAACTGCTGGTTCTAGGGGGAAGCCAGCGGAAGGGTGGGTTTTTGGTTGTTTGACATGGAGTTTCTGCCTGCAAATGCATTCTGAAGCAAAATGCGTCTATTTCAGAGCAGTAGCAGTTAAATAAATAAATGTGTTTGTTTTAAAGGTATTTGTGGCTTCCTACGGACAGGTGTGGGTGTTCCTGAGCCCAACGTGCCCGTGGGTTCTGTCTCCCCGAGGCTCTGCCCACCAGCGGGGGCTGGAGGAGCCAAGGGGTCTGTGTGTCCTCGTCCCAGCCCCCCCGCTGGGCTGCCCACCCGCCTCTGGAGCGGGTCTGGAGGGGTCCCAAAGTACCATCCGCCAGAAGAACAGGTACCGTTTCCAGAAAGACACGGTGTAAATAGAAGTTCTTGGCTTGGAGGTGGTTTTGAGGCAGACAGAGCTCTGGACTCCAGCCCCCAGGGGCTCCTCAGGGCTGTGGGGTGAGTTTGGTCCCCGTTCCGGGGGGAGCTGCGGGTTTGTTGGGTGCTGCGGGGTCCAGGGGACACCCGGCCAGCTCCAGCTGCCTTCTCGCAACTTCAGACTTGGAATTAAAGTTCACACAATATTTTCATTTCCCCCCTCCCCCAAAAAAGGAGGGGGGAGGGAGAAGAAAGAAAAGAGAGAGGGTGAAGGAGGAAAGGGGCGGGAGGAGAAAAGACAAACACAAAATGCAGTTCACTTAAAAATATCTCTGCTTGATGGAGGCTAAAAGGTGGCAGCTGTGCCAAAGTAGTGGACCCTAAATCGCTGAGCAAAAAAGAGCAGGGAAAGCTCTGATTGCTCCTCGTACGGGAGTGAATGTGCGCTCTCAGCCACAAATCAAGCAAGCTTAAAAAAAAAAAAAAAAAGACTCAATCAAGGCAATAATGGCCCCCACTTCACAATCAGACAAGTGCTTCTACTTCAGAAATCCTACCATTTATGGCTGATTGCTAACCCTGGCCTCATTTCTAATCTAAAGGGCGAGTAATAATTTGGAAAAGGAATTATAACAACTTCCCAGCCATTTGGTAAATCGTTATTATTTTAAAGGGGTGTTGGGAGGCTGTCGCTGTTTGTCAGGTATTTTTTTCCTGCTGCTGCTCTACCACTTCCACCACGCTGGTTCTCACTGGTGTTGTACTGGAAGGCAAGTCGTGTACAGCGGAAAATATGTAAGAAAAAGCCCCGAGCGATTGTGCGATGGCAGGGCTTTGGCGTGCTCAGAGTTCAGAGGCAGGAGAGGAGACACACAAAGGATGCCACGGCTCTCTGTGCCGCAGCGGGGGGGCTGTGCTGAGCGGGGACGGGGGCACGGTCTCCCCCCCGGGAGCTCTCCCGTGGGTGCCCTCGGGTGGGAGACCTTCTGCCTTGGGAACTGCCCGGAGGAGGGGACGAGGGGCTGTGGGAGCACCCTTCGGGCTGCGCGGGGGTGCGGGGCTCCCCGCAGAGGGGTCTCTGCCCCCCTCCCCGTGCCGAGGGGCTGCCCGGCCTGAGGGAAGGGGCGCTTTGCTGCCCCAAGCCCACCGCTGCTGGGGCACCGACGGGAGGGACAGCACGAATCGGTAACGCCAGGGTAGATGCAGGTTGTGTTAATCTAGAACCCTGATATATTAATCGCGTTTATCGCACTTCTTTCCCTGTCTGAGCGTGGGGAACTGTGTGTTTCAGTGTTCATGTAAAAATTTATTCAAACTTCTTCTGCGAGTCTGCTGTGATTTTTCACGGGTGCGCTCTCTAGGGAGAAAGCAGGGAGCGGGAGGACTCGGAGGATGCGTGTCCAGCCGGGAGTGCGGGGGGTGTTGTCCGGTGCCTCTCTCCGAAGGACAAAGCGTTTAAAGCAGATGGGAGGTGACGGGGAGAGGGGGGAGGCGAGGGGACCCGTGAGCAGCTTCCCCTGGGGAAAACACGAGTGGTTTGGCAATAGCAGGCGTTTGCGATCCAAACACCCCGTGTTTTAGTGACTGGGGGGCAAAGCGGGGTGCCGCCGTGTCCCTCGTGGGGGCGATGTGTTTCCTGCGGGGGACGCTCGGTGCGTTTTGGGGGCGGCAGCTTCACTCCCGGCCTCGGGAGAGAAAGGAGCGAGAGCTGGAACGCGGCAGGTCCCGGTGCCGCCCCGGCCGGTCTGCGGCCGCTCAGTGCGGGGCGAACTTGACATGCGGTTTGAAGAGACACTGAGTCAAAAAATGGCAATGACCCGCTGAAATCCGAGCTACTTATTGCGAGACAGAAAGTACAGTGCTTCAATCAAAATAACAGCTTGGAATGTGTTTTATTAAATGGAGTTCGTTTAATATTACCCTGGAGTGCTGTGTATTCAAACGCACATTCTTGGATTGGAGCTTTCCTACCCAGGTAACAGGGACGAGGGGAAAGCGTTCCTTTGTGATATTGTACCTTCCGGGCCAAATTCTGATGCCGCACAGGACTAGCCAGGGCGTTCCCGCATATATTTTCCAAAAGTGGCATCTCCCTGGGTCCTGTCGATCATTCCAAGGTGAAGGTGGTGCAGGGAGGACACGTAGCTCCCGCACAGAACCCTACACTAAATTCTGCCGTATTTTCCGTGCCCGTGGCTGCTGCGTTGCTGCGACACCCCCGCGGTGCGTGGCGTGTGCGGGCCAGAAACCAACGCGCAGCAGCGGGATGGAGGCAGCCGCTGCCTAAAAGATCCTAAAAGATCCCGCCGAAGGACAGAGAAATCAAGGGGAAAGGTAGATCACCTGCCTAAACTCTGCACGCCTTTCACTTGTAAATATTCCTTCATTTTGTTGTCAGCAGTGTTTTGCAAAAATATTTAAATGAGCAGATTACAACAGAGCAGTTCTGTCAGTTTGGAACCGATCACGGTCGGGGAAACTCCTTGGAAGGCGATGGGACCCATTTCCAGCCCTATTGGTGGGAAATCGGTGGTCATTCCAGGGAAAACAGGTTTTTCCAGCCCGGCTGTTCGGTATTTCAGGAGTTTAAATGACTCCCGCTGTCAGCGCCCGGAATGCGTGAGACAACCCGCAAGAACGGAGGTTTCTCCTCAAAGACCGGGCTGCGGCTGAAACCGGCCCGCAACCCACCGGGACCGCAACAGCGCGACCCCGCGCCCGGCCCCCCCCCGCCCCGGGTCCGTGGGTGCGGGTGACCGAGTGTGGGGCCGTGAGCTGTTTGGCTGCTGTCATCTGAAAGGGTACTTTTTTTTTTCCTCTCCCCCGGTCCCGCACCCGCTGCGGGAGGGACGGCGCCGTGCGGGAAGGGACTCCGTGAATTAAACTCCCCCGGGGGCGCTGCGTCCCGGGAAGGGGAGCGGTGTCGGTGGAACACCCCAAAGGGCGCCTGCCGGGCGGTGCGGGCGTTGGGGCGGTGCGGGCGCTGGGGCGGTGCGGGCGCTGCCCGTCCCGCTGGAGGCTCCGGCGTCGCCGGTGGAACCGCTTCACGGCGAGGGGTCACGGGCACTTTTCCTACAAAAACGAGGGGCTCCGGGAGCGCGAGACGTGGCGTTTTCCGGAGCTGCCCTGGCATTTCCCGCACCTGCCCTGGCATTTCCCGCACTGCGGGGGGAGAGGAGGGGGGGTTATCGCTCACACTTGGTGCTGCGGCAAAACGGCAGCCCCGCACGCTGCTGCCGTGGGACGGGCTGCGGTCTCTGCCCGGCGGCACCGGCGGGGCTCCCGGGGGCGCGCACCGGGCACCGGCAGGGAGCGGAGCAGGGGACGGGACAGGGACAGGCAGGGCTGGCAGCGCTGCGGGGCTCCGCCGGGCGCGGGTCGGTGCGAGGCGGCCGAAGGACCGGGCGAGCCCCGGCCCACGCTCGGTGTGCGGGGGGACAGTGGCCGGGCAGCCCGGGGGTCCCCGCGGGCAGCGGGGGTCGGACACGGCGGCACCGGCCGCTCTGGGCGCGTTCGGCGGCCCCGGTGCGGTGCCGGTGCGGGTCCCGGTGCGGGTCCCGGCGAGCAGCCCCACGCGGCACCACAAACCCAGGAAGTTTGGGAAGGTTACGGATGGCTCGAGGGACAGAACCTGGGCATAATGTTAAAAATGCTCCCGAATTGTCCCGAGAAGGGGCTGCTGCGGGGAAAGAGCCCAGCCGTCCCTCCGCCTTCCCGCGGCGCCGTGCGGGGCGGTGCGGGAGCCGGCGCCTCCGCCAGCCAGGCACAGGGATTCCACAATTAAACCGTCACATTCTCGGCTTTTAGCATTCTTCTTCAAAAAATCCGATTACAGTAGCGATAAAACTTCATTACACGAGGAATTATGTTCTTTTTGGTAAAAATCCAGTCGGTTTTGAGAAAAAATATTTCTCTTTTCATGGGGTCACGCAGAAAACGAAAACAAAATATTTTTTTTTTTCAGCGTAAAAATTGACCAAAATATCGTATGTGCTCAGTTCCCATAAATAAACTGCCTCCAGGGAGCGGAGTGAAAGCTGGGGTGTTCCTTCTCCGCGGAATTTGGGAGCCGCGGGGTTTCAGGAGGAGCCGCAGATGCTGCGGGTCCCGCTGCCCGCACGGCTCCCGCCCCCGCCAGCACTTCTTCCCGGCTTTGCTTCCTCCTGCCGAGAAGGAATTAAGCGGGCAGGTAGGGAAATTTAGGCACGTGTTTATCCACTTTTATTTTTTTTAAGATTCAATTTTCTTTTCAAGGTTCTTTAGAACAGAGTGCGCTGCGCTGGTGCGGGGTGCAGCTGCCGGCACCTCAGGAGTTAAACACTAACATAAACCCAGCCGCGGGGGTGTTGTGCGGTCAGGGGTGTGTTTGCGGTAACCGAAAGTGCCTCCGAAAACTCCCGGGCACGGCATACCGAATGGTACGGAGTTACTAAAAAAAATCAACAACCAAAAAAGGGACGAAATGTTGCGGGGTCGGAGGTGCTGCTCGGCCCAGAGCAAAGGGAGGCGTTAATTGGGGGGGGCTGAGGGGGCTGAGGAGCAGCGGCCTCCCGGGACCCGGGCTGCCCTGGGGAGCAGCGATTCCCACCCCAGTGGGAGCTCGGGCCCTTGTGAGCTGATGGTGAGCTGGTGGTGGGCTGATGGTGAGCTGATGGTGGGCTGACTGTGGGCTGATGGTGAGCTGATGGTGAGCTGATTGTGAGCTGATTTACCCGCTCGGGTTTCAGGGGAGCTGCTGCCCCCAGCAGATGCTGGTGACACCTGTGACCCGTCCTGGAGAGTGACCCCCAGGCTGGACACGGCGCTGGGGTCCGGGCTTCGGCTCCCGCTCGAGGGGCGATGACTCCCCGTGAATTTGCTCTGGTGGGAAGAGGGGACGAGTTCCTAGAGTGAAGGGACACACCTGCCTCCCCAGGAACAACGCAGCACAAAGGGAACGGAGCTAAACTTAAATGTTCCAATATTTCAACATCGCAACAGCAAATGTGAAAATTGGGATCAAAACACTCTTTCATTAATTAGGTGTCTAAGCACGCTTACAAGCAGTAGAAATTTGCCAATTTTAGGAAAGTTGTTGCTTATCAGCAACTGTTGCTCGTGCACCCCCGGGTTACCACTCCCAGGCACGGCCTCGGGAGCGTTCCACAGTGTTAGAGGGGCTGGGGACAGACCCCAGCTTGGCAGAATTAAGCCCAAAAGGCACTTGTGAAAGGGGCTGCGGCTGGAGAAGCGTGATTGTCCCCAGTGGGGGCGGTGGTGGCTGGGGCAGGGTGGCGCTGGCACCCACGGCCACCGTGTCACCCTCTGACGCCTTCAGGGGGGTAAGAAACTGAGAAAAACCTTGTAAAAAGCGCTGGGCACGGTCAGCAGAGCAGGAACTGATCCCCTCAGCTTCCTGAGCACCACGCGGCCGGTCCTGGCTCTTGTTGTGGGGCCTTTGTTTTCCCCCGGAGGCTCCCGGCAGCCCCCAGCCCCTGGGGTGGGCAGGAACACCGTAAGGGGGTGGCAGTCCCCCCTCTGGTTCAGGCTGTCAGAAATGTCCCTGAACTTGGTGCTGTTTTTCAGAGGAACGTGGGGTCCTACCACGTTTGCCAGCAGCTTCTCACGAACTGCATTTCCAAGAACTTAATCCTGTGCGTGCTGTTACACGGGGGGAGGCTTTGGGCTGTTTGCAGTGCTTTCACTGGAAATAAAATGAAACACGGAAAAAGCAGCTTCCCACAAACTGGGGTGGCTGCAGTGGACGGTCCCCACAGGCGACCCTGGGGAGCACAAAGCGGGTGCCTGTGTCCCCTCCTGCTCACACCGGGGAGATCCCACACCCAAAACCCCACCCCTCTCTTGGGAAGAGGGGCCCTGTGTCCGGGGCTGAGGCCGATGTGGTTTCATTGCACGTGCTGAGCTTTTTCAGGGCTGAACTGTACCGTCCCAGGCACAGGGCACGGTGAGGGCGATGCCGAGGGCCCAGCGCTGCCGGGGCCGGGACAGCCCCCCCGGGACTCTGTCAGTGCAGGAGATGGGTCACACTGGATGGATCAAACCTCCCCCACGGTCCCCCCCGCAGGCAGGAGCCTCCGGGCAGCGAGGAGGGACCTGGGGGACGGTGGGCCCCCCAGCAGTGGGGATGGGGCCCACCTTGGATGGGCTCTGCCCGGGCAGTGCCTGCAGGAGCTGCCCACCCTCGCGAGGCAGCAGATGGTGGGAGCTTGGGCCCAGCTGAAGGGGGGCAGTGGTGCCTCCCAGCGAGCAGCTCTCCAGCATCAGACCCCGCTGCCACCTTCTGCTGAGTCCAGAACCCTCTTGGCCTCCCACCTTCCCGAGCCCAGCCAGGGGCTGGGGTCTCAGCCCCCCAGGACCAGGATGAAAGTGCCAAACTGGAGCGGTGGGTAACACAAACAAGCGGCACAAAAGGCCCAGGTTTATTTCTTTTGGCACACCTGTGCCTGGAAACACGGCCCGACAGCTCTTCCAGAGGCTATTTAAAGCCCCCAATTACTTTTCCCTTTAGCTGCCACCTAGTACGTCAAACTTTTACAGTGGAATGAAACGGTCCCCAAGACGGGGGCTGACGCGATGGAAACAATGACAGCACCCGGCCAGCGCCTGTGAACAGGGAGTTGTGGTCCCAACTACACCAGTTCTGTCAGACCCCCGGGGCCTCCCTGTGCGGTGTCAGCCACCGTCTGGTGACGAGAGGGAGGGCTCAGCACCCGCTGGTGCTGCTGAGGTTTATAAATTCACCGTTTCCCTGAAAAATAGAAGTATGGAGTGGTGCACTACAGGAACGCACTAATTATCACACTGGTGTGAACTGAACACTGATTGCAGGTCAGTGCCTCGCAGCTGGTGGGAGAGACCCTTTCTGTGCACCTCGGGGGACCTTCTGCCCAGTGCTGGAGCTGGCCACAGAGACAGTCAGCGTGCTAACGAACCTGCCGAGCCCAGGGGCTAACAAACCACAGAGCGCTGGGGAAGAGACGCAAATGACACCAACACCTGCTGGTGTCTGGCCAGGGGAAGCAGAAGGCAGGAACAGGGCAGGGCTGGAGCCTGACACCGAGCGAAACGCAGGAAAACACCAAAACCAGCGTTTTGCCAGTGCCATGGCTGCGACAGAGCCTGGGCACACCAGAGCAGCTCGTACCTTCTGCCCCTCAGCTGCCCCGACCGTGGCGTTGTGCGGCTCTGAAAGGGCCGTCGGTGTTGGTGCACACGGTTTTGCACAGGGGAATCCCACAGGGATTAAAAACCTTCCAGGACAACAACCCAGTTTTTAGAGCTTCTCTGCTCTGCAAAGATCAGAAGGCCAAAACCCAGCGTTTGCCAGTGAAATGCTTCCACAGAGTGTGGCCAAAGGCTGCAGCAAACCAGGTATTGCTGGGATAACTGACAGACAGAGAAAAAGATTGTTAATTCAACAGTGCTGGTAAAAAAGCCCCAAATATTCTGTGGTTTTGTTCTCTGTGCTCCCGTGGCACTAAACCTGCCCACAATTCTGTTTAACTTCTTTTTCTCTCTGGTAAGTGTCCATGACAGTGTTACCACTTAGAGCAGGATTTCTCTCATGAAGAGCATTACCATTATTCCGTTTGCCACTTGCTTTCAAATGGCTTAGTCTATAGGGTGAGTTCAGCAAAAATATCCAGGCTGCTTTCTGCACCATCCTCCAGCTGCAGTTCCTCACTGCAATCCTTTGGAGAGGTGTGTGCCTCTTGCTCTTGAACAGCCTTCCTCCTCCTCCTGCGCAGATACACGGCGCGGTTCCCCATCCCCTGGGGAGGGTGCTTTGCACCCAGGGCAGTTTCCAAAGCCAACTCCAAGCGTTTGTAGAACCTGGAATGAAACAAACGCGCAGTTATTATCTTTGCAGGTTTGCTCAGGATCTGCAAAACTGCTCTGAGAAACTCACACTTTTGTAATGTAATCAAAATGTGCCAAGAGAAGAGAATCGTTGCTTATCTCGAAATGTTCCAGCCAAAACTTGACAAAAAAAGGCGCAGTGTCCCTGTGTGTGCCATGTCCCCGCTCTCTGCAGTGTGCCTGTGTCAGACGCCCTCACGTGCCATTAGGGCCCTGTTAAACCCACAGAAGCTCTGAAGTGGGCTCTGGTTAACCAGCTGCTGGATGGCACCAGTAATGGTCAGCTGGACCCCTGCTACCAGCAGGGACCTTTAACAAGAACTGCAGGGACACAGAGAATGGACACAGAGAATGACCAGTGAGTCCACTCACTGGTCATTCTCTCCAGCCACCTTCAGGCCCTTCAGTGTCTCTCCAGCCACCTTCAGGCCCTCATGCTCTGTCCCTTCTGCCCATTCCAGACTCAGCTGGAGATAAACGTAAACTCCCAAAGTGTGGGTAACCTTCCACCGCCCCAGAAATCACCAGTTTTGGGAACTCTACCGAGCACTCAGTGGATTCAAGCAATCTGAGCACTCCCGAAATGGCTACTGCCTTGGAGTAACAAATGCTGTGATCGTTACAGAGAGAATCCAAAACGCTGCTCAGCAACAAAGACACTCCGAAAACTCATGTTGTTTATAGATTTTTGCTTAAACAATTTAAAGTCCTCAAAGCTCAAAAAATGGAAATTGTATTTTAGACTTCAGGGGTGTTGGTGAGTTTTGGCTGGGTTTTTTGGCTTTTTTTTTGTTGTTTTTTTGACATAAGGTCTGTCACTTTTGGATTTAGGTGTTGCGAGAAGGATTGGTGCACTCTTACAAACCTGTCAATCCTCCTCATGTTTTCTTCCATTTTCTGATTAGCTACGTGTATCAGAAATTCAATATATTCTTCGGAGACCATCAGTTTCCCCTGGTGGCTCAACGGAACCTCTAAGCAATGAGTGCTCCGGACAGCCTAAAAACACACAGAGAAGGATTTGTCTACAATAACTTTTTTAAAAATTTTATGAGGCTTATCTATATAACATAGGGAGTTTGGTAGAGGAAAATAAACATTTATCCACGCAGTTGGTTAGCTGTTGCTGTCAGCTAAACCAGAAATAAGCTCCAGCATGCCCTGTGACAGCTGTCTATCACTTTACAATTCACATCTTGGCTTGTAAAAAACTCAAGGTTGACAGTAACAATATGATTTTGTTACATTCCTTGCAGGTGAGTAGAAAAGTCCTTACCATCATAATTTTTCCTCCTCTGCCAACCGAAATACCAGAGTTCCTGAAGCCAGAGTCGATGGCCACTGAGTGCTGCAGAACAAATAAATGCCTTCTGCAGGTCTTACGCACTTTCACAGGCACAAATAATGATGGACAGGTTGCAACGCAGTTTATAAACACAGCTTTGCAAAAAGAAGTTGTTCAAAACCATCTCCCCCAATTAATGCAGTAACAGTCACATTAAAGTGTTTTTAAGATCAAACTCATAGTATCACAAATTGTGGTTGGTTCTCAAAGAACCAGGGTCAGTACTGATGGTCTCCTCTCAGTTCGTTAGCGTGGAGAGGATGTTAATGCCTCGGGGCACTGCCTGTTGCACAGCTGGGAACCCCACAAACAGTCCTGCAACACCTCAGAGCTGAAAGGCAGCAGTGCTATAAGAGAAACTCATCAATGCTCCTCTACCTTAATGAGGGAACAAGTCCATCAGGCGTCACTCTCTGGAGTCACTCGGAATAGTGGAAGGCAAAGGGACAACTCAGGTGAAACGCTGGAGCCAAACGGCCTGGCTGGCAACAAAGGCACACTGAGCCCATCGCTTTCAGCCAGCCAGAGAAACCCAGCCCCCCGGGAAAAACCCTCCACCAGGCAGCTGCTTCAGCTCGGACACCCGATTGGAGTTGAGTAATTTTGTTTTTTAAAAACTACAGCAAAATCTCTACTAAGCGTAAAACTGTGTTTTCTTCATCAGCTTACTTTTACTACCCCAGTTATTAAACATACAGCACATCTGGGACTACTCCTAAGAGCCAAAGCTTACTCAGGAGCAGGACTTTTCCAGCAAGGAATATTGGGGGACAACAATGTAACATTGTTGGTTGATGTAATTTTACCAGAAGCTGTGCATCTTGCAGCTCTTGACAGAGCACATGAAGAACAAATGGTTCAAACTTGAGCACGACGTCACCAGTGGCTTTCTCCAGTGCTGTCATCTGGAAAATACACCAAAATATTTACATTAATACTGCAAGTGTGTACTGTTTCTATGAGACAAAAAAAAAAAATAAGGAAAAAAGAAAATAATAGCTCGTGTGTGAAACAAGCATTAAAAATGCAGCAAATGAGTTCCCAGCAATCGGGTTTGTTCAGCTGCTTTTGATTTTTCACTGCTCATAATACATAGAAATTCCATGGATTTCCACCACTCTGTCTGCTGAACTGATTAGATTTGATAGAAATTCATTGCAAGGCACACTTTAAAAACTTGTAAAAGCTTATTCCCTGTTTATTTCTTTGTACATTCAACTGAATCAATACAGTCAGTACAGCCCGGGAGGAGTGTGTTCCTGCAATCAGATGAAACCCGAGCCCGCTTTTTCAGTTATTTTTTTTTCTAAACTGTTCTTTAAAAATCGAAGACATTTAGTTTCTGAAGTACCCTCAACTTCAGAAAACTTTCTGGGGTTCAGCAGGTTAAATTCATGGCCTAACATACCTGATCCTATGTTAATCTTAGTTTAAAATAATGCATAGCCTATTGAGTAAGAGTTATAAAGCTAAAGAAATGCAGAGGTTGAAATTAGAGACAAGACCCACAAGACAAGGAAAAAAAAAAAAAAGGAATTATTAGTAAGTCTGAAGCAATTATAAAATTCAAGAACTCCCCTTCAGGCCCCTCAGTTCTGCTGCAGACCAAGATGCTCGTGGTAATTTCTCCTGGTCAGCGAGTGTGGAGGAAGGTATGTGACATTCTGCACGGCTTCACCATTACAGCGTCTCTTCTGTGCTCTCTTTATACAGAGAAATCCTACAGGCTGGTATCACTTGCTTCCATTCAGAAAGGTCACTTTGAGGCAGTTCTATTACTGACTTCACTCTATTATTATTTAAGTATCACTGCTATTTGCCCCCCCCTTCTTGTGTGCCGTCACTTGCTTAATTCATAGAACTACAAATTTGCTATGTTGAGAAATTTTAGCTGTTTGCCCCTACTTTTCTGTCCTGTCTAGCCCTTCTCATCTTTCCTGTAAAATTAAAATATTCAATAACATCTTCAGGAAATAATCAAATTCATATGCTTTTTAAAGACATGATGGCATAAAAGCAAACTGCTGAAGTAACATTCTTTCTCCTTTCCTTTAAACATTGAAAAGTATTTAGATGTATTTATGCAGCATCTCCCCCCTAAACATTCCTATTTTAAGTTGAAAGCAGGTCTTTCTGAATGGCTAAGGTTGTAATTTGTGCGCCAGATTTTAAAAAAAATGCCCCCGTAACCCCAGCTGTGCTAGAGCTGATGAGAAACAGGAACAGCCGCCGTCGCATAATGTGGCCTTGTACAGAAATACCGCGGTCACGGGGCTGGAGCCGAGCTGGGGTAACGCGGGGCTGTACACAAACACTCAAAGTAACTCATTTAGGGTCTGCTGGGTCCCGGCACTGAGCTGTGCTGCCACAGACCCCGTGTGGCCAGGTCCCACGCTGCCGTACCGGGCTGGCTCCGCGGTGTC
>JAOQGL010000004.1:33971899-33983617 GCA_027564165.1 Gallinago nigripennis | reverse complement strand
CCATGGCAGCCACAAGAAATGTGATGAGAGCTGTCAGAGTTTTTGAATTTGGTGGCCCTGAAGTGCTTAAACTCCAGTCCGACGTCTCAATTCCTCACCCAAAAGAAGATCAGGTACATAGGAGTTCTGTGAACTGGAATAACGATACTGAGTGATAACAGGTGCACTCAGAACACAATGAAGAATACAAACCAAAACTTTTAATCTTGAATTATGTGGGTTTTGATCAGTGTATTCATACTACCCGAGACATTACCTTTAACAAACATGGGTTTTTCACTGTTTTGTGGGCTATGTATTCCATATAAGGGATTTCCTGAAAATACTTCAGTTCAACACTGCACTTTTGCTGACTGTTTAAGTATTTAGTTAAAATGCCATGATACTGTGAATTCAAGTTCTAAATCTTTCTAGTTATTGCTAAAGAAGCATCTTCTCTTTTAGGTGTTAATTAAAGTCCATGCCTGTGGGGTAAATCCTGTGGAGACATATATCCGTTCTGGGAATTACGCTAGGAAACCAGCCTTGCCCTATACTCCTGGCTCAGACGTGGCTGGGGTGATAGAGGGTGTTGGGGAAGGTGTGACTGCATTCAAGGTATTTATACATTGGGGTTCAATTCATTGTGGTTTATTGTATCCTCTTTGTGCGGTTGCTGTGCTGCTGTTCCTGGTTTTATTGTTTTATTCAGGGGGGACATCCCCTTCACTGATGGGTAGAAACCCCCAGCAGGATCACATTGGCCCCCCTGGTCTGTGCTGGGTTAAGGGTTAACCCTCCAAGGGTTAAGAGGGCTCAGAAGAGGTGCTTCAGTTTCTCTGCTTAAAGTGATGACATCAGGTGTCCAGAAGTTGTGGTTCAGGACTATTTTTATGGCATTGCAGAAATACCTGAAATTGGATGTTCTTGTCTTGAGGTAGTAATTTCATGCAGAACTGAAAAATTTTCTGTAAAGTTTTTTTGGGAAATGAAAATAGTTTTTATGTTATTGACTTGTAAAACCCCATAAATTACATATTTGTGCTTAAAACTGTTCAAATAGACTTTATTACTCCTGTCTAGTAATTTCACTTAGATGTTCTCAGGGGGAAAGTCTTGGGACAGGAGAAGGCAATTACTGGTTTGCTAAAATATACCTATGAAATGTATTTAGCTTTTTAATCGATTCTTCCGTTCACGTTACCGGACTGCTGGTCTTGGACAAACGTAAAAAAATGTTTCCTGGCTTGAAATTTATGTAACTGTTGTGGGAGAGACAAGAAACCAATGTGCAGGTCGTAGAAGAACCAGAGCTGGGTGGCTGTGGCTGCTGGTGGCACCGCCTGATCCGCGCCGTCGAGCATCCCCTGCTGGAGAGCGGCAGCCGGATTTACTTACCTTAGGGTGTAGTAAGAGTGTGTCTCCTTTCCACCTTAGAACAAAAATAATTGAGAAATGTTTCTTTTGGGTTTGTAAAAGCTTTTGAGGTTTTGCATTTGGAATCCGTGGATGGAATTCTTCAGTGTTCAGGTTCATTAAGGCTAATTGAGGTTTGTGTGTTACGCTGGGGAGCGGGGGTTATAGATATGACACTTAAATCTAAGTATATGAAATTGTATGGTTTGTGTTGCATTGTTTGAATGTATTAGCATTTATAAAAGTCTTCTCAGTGATAAATATAACTGGAGATCTGTTAGAGACAGCCTAAACCCTGTGAAGAGATTCTTAATGTATATTCAGGGAGATGATTAATTTTTCCCTATTTTCTTTTCCTCCTTTCTAGAAAGGTGACAGGGTTTTTACCACTGCCACGGTCTCTGGGGGATATGCGGATTATGCAGTTGCTGCTGCTGATAGAGTCTTCCCGTTGTCAGATAAACTGGACTTCAGGCAGGGAGCAGCCATCGGAGTACCCTACTTCACTGCGTATCGCGCCCTTTTCCAAAAGTAAGGGGCCAAATCTAGGTTTGTACATTTTCCTTTTGAATATTTAAAATTTTGAAGCTCGTGTTTTCATTGTCCTGTAAAATGGGGGATTCTAGCATTTTAAAAATTCCATGTCAGCTGAGTGAGGGCTCAGGGCTGGAAATCTGGTGTCGTTTGGCAGAGGAAATGCTGAGAGCCATTGTGCTTTATTTTAAGGCTTGTGACAGGTGAGGATCTTGAACTGAGGTTCAGCGCCAGACCGTGCCCTGCTGCTAGTTGCATGTTGACATAGTTGTACATTACTAAAATTCATAAATGATATGGTTTATTTTCCCTCCTGATTATACCTGTTTAGCCATAAATTGGAAATACTACTGTGTGAAAGATGAGATTTCATGCCATTATATGCAACCTGATGCTTTGTGATTAATTCCCGCAATCGTGGTGACAATAATTTCTGTGTTTCCGTGCAGGGGCCGTGCCAAAGCCGGGGAGAGCGTGCTTGTGCACGGGGCCAGTGGGGGAGTAAGTATTTTGAGAAGGCAAGTTATAAGAAATGCTCATTTCTGTCCTTGGGCCTGCTTTAGTCTGTCATGTGATTTATGATCACGTTTGCAACATTGACCGGATTAACAAAATTAATGAAATTTTATTTTGGAGACTTTAGGATATTTTTTGCTTAGAGCAAACCCTGTTACTCCAAATAACCATGAAACCTCAGGAGTGGCTGCGTAAGGCCCCTCCTGCAGAGGGTCCCTGAATGAACACCCTCTGCAGCTGGAAGTTGGTGCCCAAGCTTTATAACTTCATAACTTCCTGAGATAAAACTAACAGCAGAAAGATGCAATTTTAAAATATGTACAAGTTGTTCTCAGCTCTCTGAGTAGTAACCTCTGCTGCAGAGTAACTGCATTTCTGGGGTGTCTCTACCTATTGGCTACCAGCCGCCAGCTCCCGAGCAGGGAGACCTGCTGGGATCTATACATTCATGACTGAATGCTCTGTGACACTGAAAGTATAGTTTTCTTTCCTTTTACTTTAGCTCTCTCTCACACAACATTCTAGTTCAATTTATCCCCCAGACTCTGCACTTTGCTGCCCAGCTTCTGCAGAGGCACTGAACTGCTGCTATCATTGGGCAGTGTCCTTCACTGTTTGTGGACAGCAAAAGGGTGACTATGGCTGTCTCACAGGAGGAGGAATTCAGATTTCATTCTGAGATACTGAAATGACATTCAGCATCGTCACTGAATTGGTTTTGGTTGTTTTTTGTTTTTTGTTTCTTAAACTAAATGTAGTGTTTCTTTTCTTAACTTTGTGTTTCTTGAGTAGCCATATTGCTTTTGGTTTGCAGAAGCATGCAAACCTGGTGCTCTGGGGGCTTGTAGCCTTTGCAGCAGGATCACTTGTGCAGGCTGTGGGATATGTGTGGGTAAGAGGAGGAGAATTTCCTTGGCTTTGTGTCAAATATATATGGCCCGACTTTCACAGGCAGTTTACATTCTACGTGGATTTATCTCAAATGCTGATAGCTATTTAAAAAAGCCCAAAACTTTACTATGCCTCTAAATCTCTTTTCTTTTTTAAAGACTATTTGGCTATCTTTAAGATCTAAATTACTTATGGCAAAAAAAAAAATTACCAGGCCAACTTTTAAAATGGGTAACTTCTAAGTTGCTTGTAGCATATATAAAGCTCAAAATGCTAAGAAAGAAAGAGAAAAAAAAATTATTTTTTTTTTCCTCTCCCAGGTGGGAATAGCAACATGTCAGATTGCCAGAGCTTATGGTTTAAAGGTTCTGGGTACCGCGGGAACTGAGGAGGGCATGAACATGGTTCTGAGAAATGGTGCTCACCAAGCATTTAATCACAGGGAAGCTAATTACATTGATAAAATTAAGGTAAGCACATGTATCAGGGCTAGTTGATGCAGTGTGTATTTTTCTTACAGAAAGTGAACAGTTGTTTGCAGAGGTTTTTTAAAGCACGTTTCTGAAGGAGCAATAGCTTTTTTCATTTCCACACAGCGAAAACTTTTCACAGGCAACAGCATTTAGAGCCTCTTGCATCCCAACAAGTTCCAGTATGGTAGCATATCACAATTCAGCATGTCAAATATGCTAAAATTAAACTTACTAGCTGTCGGAATTAGCACAAAGGCTGTATTTAAAACTTAAACAATAAACTGTAAAATGTGTGTTATCTGCAGCATGTGGGTAAACAGTGGCACCCAGCTGGAGTGATTTAAAGGAAGTGTTCTGTCCTGTGCAGGAGTCCACGGGGATGGAAGGAGTGGATATAATAATAGAGATGCTCGCTAACGTCAACCTTGCTGCTGACCTGCAGCTGCTCTCCCATGCGGGAAGGGTGATGGTGAGTGGGTTTTCTCACGGGCTTCAGCGGGAGCATTTGGCGATGGCTGTTCAGCAGTTACAACTTCATTGTCTTTCACCTCGTTTGTGCCAGGTCGTGGGCAGTAGAGGTCCCATCGAGATAAATCCAAGGGACACTATGAGTAAAGAATCCAGCATAATTGGAGTCAGTCTGTTTCTTGCAACGGAGGTGAGAAACATTTTTATTTTAAAGAATGTTTTGTTGGCTTATTGCAACACCTCTCTATTCCAGTTAAAATCGTTTGTAAGGATGAAAGCACGGTTTCACTCTAACTGCCTTGTTTGTTACCTCCTTTACGTTTTGATTTAATCTCAGAACATCATAAAATATTTCTGGGTTGTGAAATGTGGTTTAACACTTGCATAATACTTTTCTAAAATGTAAAGACCCTGTGGTAAGTGCCCTCTCTGTCCCCCGCAGGAGGAGAGGCAGGAGTGTGCAGCCGCGCTGCTGGATGGGGTAGAAGCTGGCTGGCTGAAGCCCACTGTGGGCTCGGAGTACCCGCTGGAGAAGGTCCTTCAGGCTCACGAGGACATTATTCACTGCAGCGGCGCTCGGGGAAAGATGGTGCTCCTGCTGTAGCCTCCTCGCCCACTTATTTTGTAACCTTTGCTTCGTGATTCATGGAACGTATGTTATAAAACATACTTTGGATCAGGTTGGACAGAAACAGCAAATGCTAACTCACATTAATTAATTACATTAATTAATTAAGAATGTATTTTCTTCTTGTAATAAGCAGAGTATACTTTGGGTATACTTTAAGGTAAGGCTTTTTTGGCTGACGTGGGAGCAATAACCTTTCTCTGCTGCGTGGGGCTGCAGTGCAGGGGAAGCGAGTGCCCGCGGCAGAGCTGTCACCGTGTGAGTGTGGGCTGGAGCCAGCCCGGCTCCCGCGGCAGGAGCGCTCCCGCAGAGAGGGACTGAGGTGTGTGTAACCGGGGTCTGGACACCTTCATCTCTTGGCATGTAATTTCCTTGGAATAAAAGCTTTTACTGCCAAACTAGTTCACTTTCCAGCTCCAAAGACGACCAAAGAATCCCTTGAATGTGAAGTGTGTGGAAGCAGAGGTTTCGTTTTGCTGTGCCTGCCTGGGTGTCTGAGGGGAGAGTGTCCCAGTTAATCCAAATGGACTGTACCTCTCAAGCTGGGCGCTGGTATCTGCTGCTCTGTGCTGGTCCATTGCCAGAGGCAGCTGGTTCCTCAGCAGTGGGGGGCTTGGTAGGGAGGGCTTTGTTTCTTCCTGGGACCTTTCTCAAAGGTGAAGTCACCTGAGCCCCTGGCGACGAGGGGAGGCTGCACTGCTTTTGTGAGTACTGAGAATTCACATTAGTTCAGAAATGAATGTGTGCACGTTAGAGATTTGTTCCAAATACAATCCAATTAAGGAAGGGCACTTTCTTTCATATGTTGACAGTTTTTACACTCAAAAATACTATTTGGTGTTACAGGCACTCCCTTTTAATGATACAATTCTCTAATGAGCAGTGAAGTGCATCGCTGGCAGAAGAGTTTTCTTACCTTCAGGGACAAGCTTTTCTGTTCCTTTGAGGAAAAGTGAGTCCTTACTGAAGAGAAGATTTTTAGAAGTATTTTTTTCTTGTGAAGGTTACTTGCTTTTTAACATTTGGTCAGGTCTTGAGCTCCATCTTCCAAAGCAGGTAGACCAGAGTACGGCTTCTGCACAAATGGAAAGCTGAGGTCGTGCTGCTGTTACACCCTGTCATTTCATTGTTTCCAGTTCTTATAAACCTTAAATCCCTTGCATTGAAGGGGTTGTTTTGCCAGGGAGGAAGCCCGAGTGTTTGGTGAGTTGATGCTTGGAAAGCAGTTGCTGGGGAAGAGAAGGACCTGGTGGACTTGGCTGTGGTGACCATTGACAGGGTCCCTGCCTGCTTGTCCCCCCATCATGGAGGACCCTTCATCCCCAGGCTGGGCAGATGTTCCCCCTCCTGTTCCCCGGCACGGAGGACACTTCATACCCAGGCTGTGGGGGGTTTCCCTGCGGAGAGAGCTGGGTTCCTTCTGCATTGCATTTTCTGTAGGAGCAGGGAGTTGCACTACTTCTGGAATCTGGAGGTTTAGGAGTGGCTGAGCTGGGGTAGGTGCTGTGGGTAGGTGCCAGGAGGTGTTTCCCTGGTTACAGGTAAGAGATGCTGATTTTTCCTGTCTGTGGAGGCAGGGTGCAGCCTGAGGCCATGGCGGCGTGAGGGGAACCTGCAATCCCACCTGGTGACACTGCTAGGGAAAGTAAAACATCTCTCGAGGTACTAAATATCAGGTTTAGAGTAACAGTTAGTGATGGATATGATTATGGAGATGATGTGGATATAAAAGGTATGCCTTTTCTGTATAAATTGTATAGCTTTTTAAATATTTAATTCTTTTTAATGTGGCCTGTGGTCAGAGGTGTGACATGAGCGAGAGGCTCATGATTTGCAGGGAGGGCTGGTGCTGGGGGCAGAGGTATCCGCTCTGCGTGTGGGCGCTGCGCAGGGCGTGGGACGGGGCTTCTCCCCAGAAGATGTCAGAGGAGATGTTTCCATCACGCTGGGGGCTTCTCCCTCAAAGGGAGCCCGACAGCCAGGACAGCCTGACTCACGCTGCTGTGCGAAGGGATGCAGTAGAACACGGACTTCTTTTGTGCGTTTTTGATGTATCGTGCAAATGGGAGGGGCTGTTTTAATTCTGGAAAAAATTGTGTGGATAAAGATAATGACGTGGCACTGGACAGCAAGTGCAGGATGAGCGAGGGACCCGTAGTGGGTGCTTTTGGGAGGAGACCTGTATTTGGGAGCCGGGTGGTGCTGCTGGTGTCGCAGCAGAAGCAGGGTTGGGCTGGAGTCAGGGACACCGACGGCCAGCGGAGGGAAGAGGGTCTCTGCTGGGTAACTTCTGCAGCTGAATCACCCAGAGCTGTTAGTTGTCCCGTTTCTGGGTCATCTCTCAGGTGTGTTTGGTGACTGGCTGCCCTGAGAGTCCCTGGTTCCCCCCTCCTTTCGGGAGATGCGGAACAGGGGGGTGAGGATCCCTGGAGAGGGGCAGGATAACCCTGTCAGGTTGTTGGGTTTTGAGGAACTTGTCCCGGTTTGATCAGAGGGGGGTCTGAAGCAGCGGCTCCGGTGGCAGCCCGGGGTGGTGGGACAGGTCCTGTGGGCTGTGGGGTTGGTGGGCAGGCGAGGTTTGGGGTTGGTTGTGGGGGTGTGAGCACATGCCGGGGGTTGGACACGGCTCCTGGGCCTGTCCCCCAAACAGAAATGCCTGGAAAGGTTCTGAGCAGCAGCTGCTGTTTGTTACTCTCATTGTGCCCAAAATAAGTGCTGCCTACGCTTTCTAGTTGTTAGGATGTCCCCTCTCTGTTGTAATTACGTGCTCCTGTGTGTATTCCTGACTTCTTTGTGTGCCACAGCGTGATACAATAAACTAATGAGACTTTAATTACAGGGTCGGGAGGATAAAAAAATCCCGAGGATGTTGATGTTTGTCACAGCTGCTTCCTTGACCAAGGGCAAGTCCATACTGAGGGTGGGGAGATCACCAGGACCCTGTAAGTCCTTCAGCACTTTGGGTCAGCTGTGTCAGGGGGGAATGGCTGTCCCTGCCCTGGGCCACCCTAGGGACCTGTGCCCCGTTTGGGGGTACCCTGGCCCCCAGAGCATCACCGGGGGTTTGTGCCTCAGCTGGAGCCCCCAGGAAGGGAGCGAGAGGAGCGTGGAAGGGGGTTATGTCTCCCGCACTCGAGGAAAGGCAGCGATGACCCAAATGTGCCCTTTGGGGCTTTCCTGTCACTTGTGCTGCCGCAGGGGCACGGAGCGGGGGGGGGGGGGGGAGGAGATGAAATGACCCCGCATCCCTCGCCTCCCGCGGGCTTTCTGCGTTCAGAGGTCTCTGCTGCATCAAAATGCCTTCCCCCCAGTCTCCCCTCCCTCCCCGTCCCCAGAGCCCGGCGTCACCGCGGGGCTGGGCGCCCCCCCGCCCGTGCCGCTGCGGGGCCGGGGGCTGCGGTGGGCGGCCGGGGCGGTGCGGGGCAGAGGGAGGCGCCGGGGCCCGGGCAGGTGGCGATGCGGGGCTGGGGGAGCGGCGGCGCCGGTGCGGTGTGTGCGGCGGGGAGGGGCCCTGCCGTGTCCTAGCGACGCCCGGGGACGCGCCGTTACCGCCGGGCCCCGCAACGGCCGCCATGAGCGGCCCGCAGGCCGGGTGAGTGGGGCCGGGGGGGCGCGGGGCTCGGCTCGGGAGGGTCCTGCGCCCCGCCGCCCCCCGCCATCCCGGCGGGAGGGACCCGGGGCGTGCGGGGGGGCGCGGTGCCGCCGTGCGGCCCCGGACGCGTCCCCGTGGTGCCCGCAGCCCCTCGGCCGGGAGCGGGGGCCCGCGCCGCTGCCGCCGTTTGCCCGCTCCGTCCCGAGGGAGCAACGGCCCCAACGGGCCCCGCGCGGCCGCGGGGAGGGTGCGGTGACCGGTGCCGGGCGGGACCGGGAGTCCCGCGGCGGAGGCGGGCGAGCGCCGTGACCCGCGTCCTGCGGGGCGGCCCCCGGTAACCACCGTGCGCCGGGAGCGGGCGGGGGAGGCGCGGGGAACCGGCCCCCGGCTGCGGGTCGGCGGGTTGTGCGTTTGGGGAGCCCCGGCTGCCCCGGGGAGGTGTGGGGATTGCTCCCGGGGAGCTCTGCGGGTCCCGTCCCCGCGACACGATGTGACACCCTGTTTGCGGGGGGGGATGCTCTGAATGAGACGCGGCACCGCTTGCTTATGGCCCTACAGCCCCAGCAGAACAGGCGTCTTTTGCGTCCCGTTTCCATGTCCAGGCCTGGAGCAGGGTTTCCACCTGAACGTGCTGAACTCCCCCAGGTCCTGTCCCACCTTTGGGCGAGCACTCTGCCTCCCAGGGCACCCTGGCTACCCCTAGGTACAGGCAGAGCAAGCTCCTTTCTGTCTGCTCACTAGAGCTACAGCTGCCTCTGAGCTTGGACCATCCCCTGGGGCAAAGTATTCATGAGATAAAGTAATTCCCACTGAGTTTCTGGGCAAAGGATCCTCGGTGGTTTGGCCATTAAATAATTCAGGCCAGACGAGGAGTAAAGAAAGCAGCACGAAGCTTGTGAAATAAGAAGCTCTGGGACCTGTGTGTCCATGGGGAAGATGCCCAGTGGTCCCACTGAGGTCCAATGGCCAGGGCTGAAGGGTCCAGCAAATATTTAAGCAGAGCTATGATATGATTTGGAGAGACCATGGCCTCTCCCGTCCATGTTTATCACCTGAGTAAAACTGTACATGTTTGTGGGCTTGGAATAAACCAATTAATCATTGTCAGACTCCAAAGCCCCATCTAAACTTCAGGTCATCTGCTGACTTCAGTGAGTTTTGGTCCAGTGGTCGTGTTCCAGCCTGGTTCTCCTGAGCACAGCACTGGGAATGAAGGAAGGCAGCAGCCAGAGCGGTGTCTTGGGATGATGCCCGGCAGCGGCGCGGAGCCTCGGGGGGCTGTCTGGAGATGGGGTGGGCTGGTGGCAGCACGGCCAGGGGCTGAACAGCAGCCCCCCTTTGCTGGAGGAGGGCTGTGTCAGAGCAGGGCTGCAGCTGGAAGAGTGGGTTCACTGGTGTTACAGCTCTGTCTCCAGACAAAGCAAGAACCTCCTTTTGTGGAGACTGGGGATTGTTTTCCTGGCTTTTCACCTTCTGGATAGGTGTTCCTCTTTCTCACAGAGAGGAACCCAAGCGCAGCAGAATCACTGGCTGTATTTCCTTGTCTCAAGCTTGGAGGCACCAAAAAGAATAGGCATTTATGCTGAATAGCATGATAAAGGCAGCAGTTATCTTCTGATTGCCCGTACTGGTGAGCAGATGGCAAAATCCCATTCTCCATGATGGAATGGTACCATCTTTGGATTTGTAGGACCACATGACCAGGATTCACAAAGTCCTGACCTTCAGGTCGTAATGCCAAATTCCAGTTCTGCAGAAAACTGCTTTCCCATCTTCTGCTCACCTCTCTGGAGCCCTTGACAGCGCTTTGTCTGGAAGTGGGATATACCTCGTGGTGCCTGAGGAGTTTCCTCTGGGAAGGCACAGCCAGCAGCACCGGGTGCCTGGCAGGTCTCCCACGAGGAGTCTTTGCTCCCAAAGAGAGCAGGGGAAGGTGCCCCTGCCGGGTGGGATGCTGAATGGGCTGGTGGGGTGAGACTTGTTCTGCCTGAAGGCTGGACCAGACCTTCTTGTTTGTGTCCCCAGCAGGAGATCCATCAGCTCATTAGGGTGAGGAAGGGTCTCCATCAGGGCAGGAGGGTCCGTGTGCCTGGAGGGCACTGAGGTCCCGCTGTGATGTACAGCGCGGGGGCTGTGGTTCCCTACCACCCACCAATCAATGACCAAAGCTCTGGTGCACTCTTAGATTATTTCTTTGGCGAGCGAGCGGTCACTGATTTAATTGCACGGTAAATTATTAACTGTGAGGATTTGCTTTACAAAACTAATGTAGGCTGCCTACTGTGCCTTTGTCCTGATATCCTTTCTGATGAGTAAGAGAGGTGTTAAAAATCATTGTGATACACAGCATGGGCTCCAAACACAGTGGATCCAGTTGGGTTCTTTCCAGTGGCTCAATGGGTTTTCGTTCAGGCCCAAAACATTTCCTTAATTTCCTCCAAATGGCCTTTTGAACTTTGAATTTAATTCAGCATTTCTGAGGACCAGTCTGCTCATAATTTAAATGAGAAAACACATGTACAGGGACTTCTTTGAAAGTGGAGTTGCTCCATCACTGTGCTCAGACAGGAGTTGCATTTTAACTAGTTATATGGTCCATGAAACACGAGATGGAAGGAAGTAAATGAAAAGGAATTGGATTGAGTTTCTCCTCGGCCTCCGTGCGCAATTGCCAGGTGATACCATAAGTCAATCCTTAGCACAACTGATGTAATCTGCTGGTTTCAAATGCATGTGCAAACAGTGGATTAAAAAAGAGATGTAGAACAGTTGCTATAGTAGCAGTGTTTAATCAACATGCATAACAGGGTAAGTTAAATTGTTTGTTTAAAGTTTAATTTATTGTTGGTAGGCTACCAGTTAGATTATTGTGAAACCCCAGATAAAATTCCTGTAAATCCATGATCTCTTTGGTTTTTTGGATTCCTTTTCATTTGCTCTTTTTTTTCTTGAGTTTACTTCTGTGCATGGTACCTGAGCCTCGCAATAGACATTTCTCTTCAGCTGTGCCATTGAAGGATATGTGATAGAGGTACAGTTTACATTTAAAGCTAAAGGAAAAAATAGAGATCAATCTCGTGTGTAATGAAAATATATCCAGCCTAGAGATCCCTAAGGTCAGGCTGAACACATGCAATATGTATCTGAATGTATACATTTTACAAATGTGAATGGATTTAGAGTATTAAAACTTAAGCCTACTGTCCCTAACTTTGGTATTC
>JAOQGL010000004.1:33950662-33965379 GCA_027564165.1 Gallinago nigripennis | reverse complement strand
CTTTCTCAGCAGCACAGGGCCAAGGAACCAGCCTTTTCTAAGATGGTGAGTTAAACAGGATTTTTAGGTTTTAACATTTTAATTTGGTATTCTGAATGATATACAGGCAAAAGATGAGATTAAAGAAAGTCAGAAAAATGCTGTGTATTGAAGGAATTCAGGCATGCTTATGTCATGTGCTCTCTCGGTGTCCATGTGCTGAAGTCCTCAGAACCTCCCATGCTGCCAGAGTTCCCACAAGTTCATTACGTTTGCTTCAGGGCTGCCCTGGGAAGAGAGAGTAGCAAACCCTAGATTTATGGCAAGAGTTATTCTGAATGCTCCGGTTTTTGGATGCTCAATGAGAGATGCCCAAAGGGTCTGGCTCTGGCTCTCCAGGGGCAGGATAGAAAATTTCATTTCCTGAAGGTACCTGAGAATCGCTCATCACTTACAAATACCTTGATAAGTGCTATTTTTTTTTTTTTACCTTTACGGTGCTGGAAACCATACAGGGATGTTGTAGCTGTTTGCTCTTCCCTCTTGCAGGCTGCCTGGCGACCCAGCACAGCCCCTGGCCACATGCAGCGCCCCCCTCGCCTCCAGCCCCTCCGTGGTGCCGCGGGGGGTCCCGTTCCCAAGGCTGCCAGCTCCAAACACCAGTGCCACGCGCCTGGAAATAACCAGCACTTGGCCGGTGAGGTGAGGCCATATTTCATCCCAGAAATAATAGAATTTTAGAGACTGCTTTACTAGTGTACTTCCCAGAACTGTGTGCTGCAGAGGCAACGTGTCTACCAAATGTTATCAGCTTTAATTTAAACTCTTCTTTTCAAACTCCCCTGAATTTTCAAGACATTTTCATAGTGCTCTAATGCTCAGCTCTTGATCCCAGACGGGAAAAAATCTGGTGATTTCTCTCTCTCATTATAAAATCTCTCTGCATGCAGAGGTTTTCTGCCTCTTTCTATGTTTCCTGTTAGGTGGAGAGGGTGACAGCCACTCGGTTGATACCAATTACTCAGGAATATTTTTCCATGGTCTTAGAAGTTTTCATCTTCATCTATAGGTGCAAAGTAACAGAAAACCTAACTGCTTTTCTTTGCCGTTCCTCCTCCTAAGTCACAGTAGTGGGTTCAGAGAACGAGAGCTTTTTGGAGAAGCCAAACATGATCTTGATTCGTACGCAGTTGCTTTCAGGTGAGATTCGGATTGTCTCCCATTCCAGAGGAACGTTGTGTAGTTGGTGTTGTGTTAGGAGTCCCCTGGCACTGGAGGAGTTTGAAATGGGACAGTGACCTGCCACTGGCAGACACTGTATGGGCAGCTCCCTCCTGTGCATTCGCTCTGAATCCTGGTGGTCACCATCCTTTCTCCAAGAATTTGCTGGCACTATCTATGTCTATGCAAATTACAGGTGATTTAAATGGTTTCTTTAATGCTCGTTACTGACAAGCAGCTGGATGGGATCCAGAGCATGCAACCTCGGCAGGATTTACTCCCTAGACATGTCTTGTTTTTCATGGCCCTGCTTCTCTGTTTGTGTTTCATCCTGAAGGAGGTCTGAACCTCCCCTTCAAGGGGGGAAGAAGCATTTTGAACCACATCTTGTATAATTGCTGCCAAATGACGTTACACCCGGGGGGTCGTGGCTGCTTTGGGATGTGCTCCCCGGCTGAGCGTGGCAGCGGTGCCGTGGGGTGACCAGTGTCACCAGAGCTGCAGGGTCACCGGTCGTGCATGCTTTACAGTGCTGTGGAGGGCTACCAGGATGGCATCTTCAAGCATTCTGCCTGTTGCTTTGCAAATTTAAATACTGCAGTTCATCACAGAAGTGTTTCCATGGACAAACCCGCCAGCCCCAAGTTAAGGAACTGTTCTACAAGTCCCCGTGTCACGAAACGTGACGAGCAGCCAACCCCCCCTTAGCAAAATGTGCTTGGTGGCTGTGTGTGCATAACCTGTGTCACCTGAAATGCCTTTTCAGGAGGAGAGGGGCGGGCTGAGGCTGATGAATTCAGTGCAATACGTGCCCGGCACACCCCGGTACCAGCTCCCCATCATCAGCAGCAGGATGGTCCCGGTGCCCCCGCCCCCCCTGGACAAAGGAGACCGGAGCGTCAACGCGGTGAGGAGCAGGGTGCCCAGAGGCAGGCGCTTTCGTCCCACCACGGCACCAAATGGCCTGGAGCAGCTTCTGACAAAGGTAAGCTCTGTCTGCTGCTGTTTGTCTGTGTTCCCTGACGATGTATTTGCCTAATGCTGGAAGATCTGTATTCCAAGGGTGCACAAAGATTCACTGAATTTTTGAAAGGAAGAAAATATATAACTACTAAACTATGTAACTGCCAACCATCTCTCTATATGCTAAAACATTTGATGGTTTACATCAGCTGGGGGGAAAAAAAGTGCTCAAACAGAAAAAAACATAACAACTCTTAGTAAAAGCCTTCCATCTTAGTGACTCTGGTCCTGTCTCTGACCATATCTAGCGCCAGAACTCCAAGGGGTGTATGACATGCCTTGAGTGTACGGAAACCTCACCTGGTACGCTATAACTTCCAACAGTTTTGATTCCTGTAAAGGAAAGGGAGGGACAATATGGGTCATTAAACCTGGTCCCTGCAATTTTGGGCAATTCAGTGCGATGGGTTTTCAGTTCAAAATACCTTCCTGCCCTTCTGCGCGTTCCAAAACGCTTTCCAATTTAAGAAGCTCAAGGTCTGCCTTAAAACCCTGGAGCCCTCAGGTGTCTGTGGCACACACCATCTCTGTGCTCACCCTTTGCTGCAGCTGGAAGCTGAGTGTGTTTTCTGTGTATTTCCCATTGCAGAATTCCGGAGGATTCCCGAAGCCCTCGTTACGCAGCAATGTGTTTGTTACCATGGTCTTTCTGGGAAAAAGTGTGCATTTATCTCACGATGGCGCTGCTTACAGAGATGAAATCAAAGTCTATCAGCAGCATTGCGGAGGAGAAAACCTTTGTGTCTACAAAGGCAAGCTGTTGGAAGGAGGTAAGGATGAAGAGTCAAAGAGTTCATATTGATTCTAGCAACATCTTTTTTTTTTTAATTTTTTTTTGCTAAAATATTGATGTGATATGGAAATGATTTCAGCTGAGCTCAGGCAAGATCTATGCATCCAGGGATGTTTATTCCCTCTGCCTCCATCCTAAATCTGGATCTACTGTTTCATGATGGAAAGTGAGGTTATAGTTACTTTTGCAAATTATAGTAGAAGAATTTAGAGAGCTGATTTAACAAAATACTCTAGCTTCGATTAGTTTTGTGTTGAGATGTGTGGTTAATAGTCATTGTGCTAATAAACTGTCCTTAAGTAGGGCTATGTGTGTCTGACTTACCATAACACATCATAGAATCATAGAATTCTCTAGGTTGGAAGGGATCTTTAAGACCATCAGTCCATGTTACTTGTTATCCAGAAGGAAACGTACGTAGTTGGAGCCCAGTTCCCACCTCTTTTTCATGGGTGTACTCCCACCACACCAGTAACAGGCGAATTGGGAACCCGGGAAGAGGAAATGGCTGGGAAATTTTCACATACGAGGAAGAGCGATTCCACAGATGACCCCCCTCAGTCCAGCTCACAGAGCTGCCCTGTTGGCGTTTGCCCGTGGGGGGGTGGTGCACAGACCCTTGCGGGTCCCCCGTGGCCGTGGACACGCTGCAGTGTGCCTGGGGTCTGCTTGGGCTCTTTGTCACAGCCGTGTCCCCTGGGTGTCCTTTGGGTGTGCTCCTGTTGTCCTCAGCCCCGTTCACACCTGAGAGGGAACCTCCTCTCCATAAGGTACCTCCCGCAGGGCAAGTGGCAGAGTCAGTTTTTGGAGGTGGGGGCTCCAGTCTCTGCGGCGAGCACCCACAGTGACAGTGTGTTACGGTCTGTTAGCACAGGGGGGTCCAGCTTGGGTCTCCGGGGTCTGAAGGGGACAGGGCTGTTGAGTGGGGAGGGGGTTTTACCAACTAATTAATACATCTGAGAACCAAAGAACCCCATCTCCAGGGCTGGGGTCTTGTGGTGATGCAGAGGTACAATTGCAATGGGCTGACAGCAGCACATAACCTCTGGCTCTGAACCTTCTCCTCTCTGGGATTGCAGAGACCTTTCAGTTTGTCTCAAAGAGGCACCACGGCTTCCCCTTCAGCCTCACCTTTTTTCTCAACGGGATGCAAGTGGACAGGCTGAGCTGCTGCTGTGAGTACAAACACCAGAAGCGTTCCAGGCTGGGAGGCAGACACGGGTACTTCGGGTTCCTCAATGTGGAGGGAGCATCTCCTTGCTACAGGTATGGAGATGAGGACACTGTGCTCACAAGGACTTAGCAGCCCAGATTTTAGAGCGTTTATCACTTGTTTCCTCTTTATAAATCCTTCTGGCCCTGCACAGCTCTGTAGAACCTTCATTGTCACCTTTAAGTGCAGACTGTTACTCTCCTTTGAGGAGGAACCGTGTTTGTGGAGCACTTGGGGGTTTTTTAGGGGGCTTCTCCAAGTGAGTCGTTGTCAGTTGCCTTGTTGTCCGAGTGGCAATACAGAGGCAGGTGGGGACCTGCTTTTACTGCTGCTGCTGAGCTGAATGGCTCACTGTGCCTCCTGCCCTTCTGTTGCTGTCAGAAAGAAAAAATGTGATACTTTCCAATTCTCCTTGGTTTTTTATAGGTGCATTATTGCAATGGGTCTGGACAAAAAGCCATCCCCTCCCAAAAGGAAGATGGAGGACCATGAGGAAAAGCCTGTGGGTTCCTGGAGAGATGGAGAGCACAGTGAGCCAAGTGAAAGCAGTGTTGAGCAGAAATCAAGCAAAGCTTCCTTGTTAGTCATCATACCAGGTCACGAAGTGAATGTGGAAACTGTTGAGGATAAAATGGAGAACAAACAGAACTACAGAGAAGAAGAAAGGGAAGAACTGTCTGATCGTGAGAGTGAAGATAGTCAGAAAGACACCAGTAAAAATGGTACAGTATTGCAAAACACACACGGGGGATCGAGAGTGGCAGAGGATGATTCTGGAGAAGGTGTGGGGTTGTGGGCTTCCAACTTTACCTGGAGCATCCTCTCCTAGGACGCCTCCTGTGTGAGAAATGTGGCCATGCCTGTGTCTGGGCAATAAACCCGGTGGGTCTCCTTTCAGCCAAGCAGCGGGTGAGAGGGTTTTGCAAGAGCCAAGCAAATGAGAAAGGAAGGTCTGAGAGGCTGAAATGGGACCCTGAGGTGGGAAAGCAGGAGGAAAAGTAGGGGACGGTGAAGGGACAACAGTGGAGAAGGAGAATGGCAGCGGGGGGGGGAAGCAGAAGGAAGAAGGGCTGGGTGTGTGTAGGGAGAGAGTGGGTCTGAGATGAGCTCATAGGGGAGACAGGGCACGGGCACATGGGAATGGAGAGGAGATGGTGGCCGTAGGGCAGGAAGTGGAAAAGGGGATGGAAGATGGGAGGAGCACACAGCGGCAAAATCTCAGATTCAGCACCAGATGAACTATTTTGGTGTTTCCTCCTGTCTGCTGCCATCAGGAGGGCGATGCTTTGTTCACCTAAGGCTCTTCCCATCACGCTGCCCTGGGTGCTGTTTACCTGGTGACTGCCCAAGCCTCCAGCTTCCTTGCTTGTCCAAGACTTGTTCCCTCTTCTCCAGCTCTGCTCCACCTTTCCTGCCTTCTCTGCTCCAGCCCTGTTGGGGCCATCGTCCTCTCCCTCCACCCAACACCCCCGCTGCCCACCGTACCCAGCCCACCTTGTCCCTCCTCAGTCCCATCTCGTCCCTGTTGACAGAGATTTGAAAAGAGAGGGCAGAGAGGCTGCCCTGGCTGGGAGTTTGCCCCAGAGTTGTTTCTTGTGGCAGGCAAAGATAATATCTGTGGTGTAAAGCTGACGTGTGGCAGCTCCAGCTGTTTCCCCGCAGCCAGCGGTCTCTGCTGGTGTCCCTGCGGGTGGGATGGGACAGAGAGCCCAGCCCCTGCCTTCCCTCGCTCCTACTGTAACACCTCTTGCAGGGTAAGCCAAATTTAGAGAGAAAATTTAATTCCTACTTCCCATTCCTATATTCATTTCCTAATTCTGCAGTGCTAGTGCTCAGCTTCCCCGTCAGTCCCCGGGGTGTTTGTGGTCCATCAAGCCTTTTCCCTGCCAGGAGCTGGGCACCTTTCTGGCAGTTACTGAAGGAGGCCTCGCTTCCGACAGCCCAGCTGGAATCCCAATTGATTTTTAATACAGAAACTAAATCTCCTTATTCCCTTAACTCTCATTGTCTGGGTAATTGTTTATTTGCCTAATTGGTTCTGCATCAGAAGCTCTTGATTTCTGCCCGTGGCGCTCTGTCACTTCAGTGCTTCAGAGGCCCTGATGGGAAGAAAAAGGGATGAGCCATAAAACCCGAGAGGTGAGGAACTGTGGCCAGGAGGGACCAGCCAGCTGGTGTGTCAGCGGTGACAGCTCTCTGTCACTCTTTGGGTCTGCTGGCCCCTGGGCAGCGAGGGCTGGGTTGGGATGGAGAGGGCTGAGGGCTGGTGCCCTTGGTGGGATTTCGTTAATTCATTTACTTTGTAAGCTGCTTCTTTGCTAATTAACCGTGTCAATCCACACTTTTCTTACTTTGCACTACAATATATTACCTTTCTCCAGCTTTCTCTATTGTATTTTTTTTCGTCGCGACAAATTTTTTTCCCATAACAAGAGGCTGTCTTGCATTTTATTTCTGAGTTTATCCAGCTCTTAACTTTCCCAGTCCTTTCAGTGACTAATGGTTTTCTTTGTTTTGTTTTTAATGTGTCAGTCATACTTGATGCATCATTCAGTAGCTTTACTACATTTTTGCTGCTCTATCTATGAAAAACATGAGGCTTATTTACGATAATGTGCTTTTATGATTCCTGTCTGTGGTCTTAGATTCTCTCGTGGCTTTAAAAAGACCGAGCAAATGCCGAGGCAAAAGGAGATTAATGAAGTTAACCTCTCTCTGCTTCAAAAGGACTTTATTAGTTGTGAATTCTGTCTCCTGTCTCACAGTATGATTCTTTTATTTAGAGTATGATGAAGATTTTGAGGCAGATGAAGAACTTAATGAAGTGGGACAGTCTCATGATCAAATGAATGGAATATCAAAGTCGCCCTCAGATGATAAATCCCATAATTTAGACTCTGAAAATGAGAGTAGAACCTCATCCCAGAAAGCCCTGCAGGCCTCTGACAGTGAGAGGGAGCTAAGTGATGGATATTCCGATGGCGACTCCGAGGATGATAACCGAGGTGGGTGTGTTTCATCATGAGGCTGAAGAAAGTTGACCTGGTGCACGTTTTACCTGTTGTGTGTCTCCCGTCCATACGTTGTGGCTGCACAGGAAAGCCCATGCAGTTCCCACCCAGTTGGTAGAAGACAGTTGGTTTGTCTGTTGTTAATTCCACCCGTGTGTGCCGGCTCCTGGTGGGCTCTGCTGGACCCTTCAGGTGCAGAAATGGAGGTGGAGCTGGCCCGAAAATGAGCTGTAAGGGCTCAGGGCAGGTCAGCACTTGGTGCCAGGGGTCACTGAGGTCCCTGGAGCTGTGACCACTGGCACCTGCTGAGCGTATGGGCTTTTATCTGAGAAGTCACCAGGAGACCCCATGTACCACCTTGTGTTTCACAGGTGCTCTCTGTAAGGGTCCCAGCTGGCCCCAAGCTGAGCTCTGTCCCCTGGTGCCTCACCAGCTCTGCCCTGGCTGGTAGGACACGCTGTCAGCTCAGCTGTCCCCTGTCCCCTCCGCGGTGGGAGCCTGCGAGGGTCTGTGTCCAGTCTGGCTGAGAATGAGTGAGGGTCAGGGTGAGGGAGGTGGTCTGTGGTTCTTGACCCAAACAGCTACAAAAAAGCGTGCTGAAAGGTTAAACTGTTCTGGAATAACTGTTTGCAGAACGAGCAGCGTTTTCTGCCATTGAGTCCTTGGGTCAACGCTTTCAGTGGGTGGTGTGGGGGCGGTGGGGGGTGTCACAGTCACCCCCCAGAGACCCTCCCCTTCCCCTTTGTCAGCGGAGGGGGGGATCCCGCTCCCTGGGCAGTGGGGGAGGCAGGGGGGAGCTGTCTCTAACATTTCTCCTCTGTGGCTCTGGTAGATCCTGGCCTGACCTCTCTGCATCTCACTTGTCATAATGTACCAGGATTTCTCCATTTTCCACTGTTTTAGACTTAATTACTTTGTCTTCCTGACCCCTGACAGTCCCATTGCACAAACTGCTTCTGGGCTCAGTGGGAACCATCACTGTCCCGCTGGTGTTCCCAGGTGGACTAAATAAGGGTAATACAGCCCTTTGTGAAAGGGTTGCAGCTGCAAGAAACATCCAGGCTTTTTACAGAAAGTATAAAACCCAACAGAAATTCAAATCAGGTTTGGAACATCCTTGCTTATAAAATCATTGCAGGGATCAAAAAGAATCTTAATTTTTGCTTTCTCGTGATAATCAGAACTAGCTTGTGATTGATGACCAATCAGTACAATTAAGCATTCCTTTCTGCTTGTCGGTGCATGGCATTACCACTTTATTGGGACTTTAACCCCCAGCCCCCGCAGCGTGTGGTGACAGGGGATGCTGTGGGTGCAGGGGAGGAACGGGTCCCTCCACGGCCCCCTCTGCGTTAAGGACCACCCTTATTCATCTTTGCACTGGGATGTAATAGTGCTGGGTTTGTAATACGCTGCGGATTAAAGGGAAAATTTAAAATACTATAAAATATTGCAGTGATGCTTCCTCAGCTCCACGGAGGAAGAAGAGGTGTAGAGGCTGCAGGAGGGAATATTGTGGCACAGATTTGGCTCTGGTGGCTGTTCAGGGACAGATCATGGGGCCAAAATTTCTCTCTGGCCTTTGGCTGGCAGGGGACGGCCAGGAACAATATCAGAAAAGGGCAAGAATGCTGTGCTGCTTCCCAGTGTGTCCTCCCACCCCTGTAATTAGCTGGTGCCAAGGGTGGCTCCTGCTACTTATTAGGCCTAATTGGATTTTTCTTCCTTGAGTTTGCCTAATCTCTTCTTGAACCCGTGTCAGCTCTGGACACCAGCAATGCTCTGTAGCAGCAACCTCTTCTGTTCGCCTAAATGTTAGATGAAGAATTATTGCTTTTTTTCTTTCCCCTCCCTCAAATTTTCCATTTATTAATTTCATATGATGGTCCCTGTACGTTTTGTCAGAGGAGACAGTGAACTTTAGCTCCAGTTCAGTCTGAATGGTTTGCACGTGATTTTGGTGACCTTTTCATCTTCACTGTGATAATGAGTGCAGAAGAGGACTGTTGCTGTGGTTGAAATCCTTTGTCAAACAGGGCTCAAGATACTTCTTTAAACCCTGTCTGAGTCATATTTAGAGGTGCTTTTGGAGGTGGACTTCTGTGTGATTGATGGAGCTAATTTATTACCAGAAAAAAATATCTTAAATGGCTTTGATTTTAACACTGTGATACATCTGGGTAATGTCTATTGCACTTACTGGGATTTTGTCACGATACACTCAGATGGGGTAATTCAGAGACTGGTCTCAGATGGGCCAATGAATGCAGGTGTTTTGGTGACAAATACTGAAACAAAATTCTGTTTGCTGTTTCTAGACAGGAGGGCTGCCCCCTCCATCTCCTCCATCAGCACTCAGTACAGCAGTGACCATGGCTCGGATGCTGAAACGGTGGAAGACGATGCAAAGGGCAAAGAGGAGCGTGACATCAAAACAGCTTCTGATGGTGCAGCACATGCACAATATGGAAATGAGAGCAGGGAGAATCAACTGCTCAGAATGGAGGAAATTCAGGAAACTTTTACGCTGAAAAAGGAAGGAATAGATGAAGCAGAAAAGGCAAAAGCAGAAGATCTAACAGTAAGGGAAGACACTGGAATTTTTGGTGAAAATATAATGGCAATAGAGTGGCAAAGTCCTGAAGTTCCTGGGGGACTCAAACAGGCTGGGTCAGGAGAAGGTGACATGGGGGAAGATGGAGAGAAGAATGCGAGTGCCAGGAAGGATGACAGGGAGGAGAGTCCTTTGGAAAGCAACGTGAGGTCCCCTCGGGGTGACGGCGGAGGGGGTGAGTACAGTCCCCCTGTAGAGCTGGGGGTGACCAGTGCCTGCCTTTGCCATTGCCCTCAGCCACGGTGCAGCACGGGGTGGGGGGGGCAGCTGGGGCTGTTCTCAGGCTGCTGGAACCCCCTGTGCTGCCCCGAGCTCAGAAACCACCCACAGGGTCACCCTGCTTTATTCTTCCCCTTCCAGAGTTTCCAGGGAAAGGCTTTGACTGTTCTTTTTTACTCCAGTAGTTGGGTTTCCTGTATCATGCAATTATAAAATCCAAACGTGATTTATTATCTATGGGAGACCGTGGGGAACTCTGTTTATAATGTTGAAACAGTAGGTTAAAATAGAACACCAAAAATCACCATGGGAGTCGTGATGCAGCAGATGAAGATCACCAGTGTCAGTTGACCCGTGGTTGTGTTGTGTCCCTCTGTCGTGGCCTCCTTGGCAGGGCACGAATCAGCCAGTCGTGTGACAGCTCGTTTTCACTGTTGGTGAAATGGGCATTTTGCAGTTTCAGCCTCACCTCTATGGGTAAAGGGCAATTAATAAAAGGCTGGCTGCATGAGGAGGGCTTTGCATTATTCTGGGGAATGGGAATAAACGTAAGCCCTTGCTTTGCAATGTCCTGGAGGGGACGGGGCAGTGTTAGATCAGGCACTGGAGGAGAACAGTCGGACACACGGTGCTGGTGTAAAGGAGAGCCACAAGCCACGGCAGATGAAATTCCCAGCTGCCCTTCTGTATGCTGGATTTGCAGTGGAATGTGGAGTGGTTTTCCTTTATTTTGAAAGAAGTTTCTGGTTCTGTTTCTGTGGCTTTCTGCTCACCGCAGTGCATCTATCTAAGATAGCGGTCTCTGGAAAGAACCGTTTGAACGTGGGTGCTGGACGCTTTGGGGGTCTGTTGCTGCTGGGTTACTGTGGCTTGTGCATCGCTGTCACTTTGTTGTGCCTCCAGAATGGAGACAGCAAAGGCAGTAGCACACTATTCATCAAATGATGCTGAAGCCTTCAAAGGGGTTTGCTTCTGGAATGCGTCTCTCTGCCTGTGTGAAAGAAACTTTGATTTCAGCACCTTTGCCACCAGGCTCAGATGAGTTGAGTAAGGACTACTGAAGTTAGGACCATTATGGTGCAACACAAACCCAAGGAAAGCTCAATGGAGCGTGTCAAGCTGGTGATCGGGTACTGGGTTGGCCTCGGACAATGGTGGTGGTTTTTATCACCACAAATTCCTGTGTGCTCACATTCAACACACATGGTTTCGTGGCTGCAGGTTGTCTCCATTTGGTTTTAATCTACTTTTAAAAATTATTGCTGGTGAAGATTTACATGGCTACAATCGGGTCTGCCCTAACATCTCAAGTTCTAAACTGGGCTAAGGTAGCTGGATGACTTCTACTCCCCTTTACTTTATAATGGTTTCTCTTTATTGCTGCCTCTCTTGTAACTTTGTGATAGGTTCTGAAGATCACAAAGCAGTCCAGGAGGAAACAGCAACAGCAACTGGAAATGATCATCATGTGAATTCTCAACCTGAACCTGGTGAAGAAGAGGGAGAGGAAAACATAACAAGTACAGAGCGCGGTGCCAGCGAAGGTGAGGTTGGCCATTGATCAGGGACATGGATTAAATCTTCTTCATGTGAAGTTTTTGTATGGAACTGTTTGCCCTTTCTTATCTGGGCTATCAAACCCTCCTCGTGCTCTTTTCTTTCCTAATTTGTATAAAATCAGATGATGACTGGCTGGCTTCTGTAGACATACGTAATTAAGGCTTTTTTGGCAGTTGTAACGGTCCTAGGTAAAGAGTCCAGGCCATAAAAGAACTGGCTGCCAGGCAAGAAAATAGCTGTGGAAAGCAGGAATCTCGTGGGTTTCCCTTTGTTTCCAGGAAACATGAGACCTTCCTGGGGCCAGACAGAATGGAGTGAGGGATGAGGAATGGAGCTGAGCTGCAGAGCTGGTCTCCATCTGTCCCTGTTTGTCTCCCAAACTCACCTCCCTCTTAGCACTTGGCATAGTTGGCAGTGAGGGAATTTCAGCTTGGTCTTGGTTCTCTCCAAGAGCGTTTCTGGTCCTCGCAGCCCCAGCAGCTCATTGCTGGGGACTTGGTCTGCCTGGCCCAGAGCCTTGCAGGTTGTAGAGGGGCACTGAAGCTGCCGTCCTGCTGTGGTGACCCTAAATGTCAAGATTCGGCTGTACAGGAGCAATGACTCTGAAAAGAGAAGAAACCCGTAGGTTAAAACTGACTTTAGTCTGCGCTGCTGCTCTTACGTTTGCTTCTTTCATCCTCAGAGTCTGAGAGCTGGCAGGAACAGGTCACAGATATTGTTTTGACGTTGCTAGTTGTGCACTGTCTTTGGCACATTAATCCAGGGGGTTCTGTTTCACTGGTCAGCTGGGAGCCTTTTGGTCTTCTTCCTCTAGGTAGTCTCAGAACTAGTCTTCTAAGGCTTGTTGTCTTTCATCCTGAAGGTGCACACAGGAGGCTGGAGGTTCCTTCTCATCTCTGGTCTGTCAGTAATTGTCTTTTTCTGAATAATTCTTTCTCAGATGAGTGTTAAACAGTGGGAGATGATCTGGGGCAGGACAGCCTTTGCCCAGTGTGAGAAAGAATGGCTTGGGCAAGAGGTTGCTCTTGCTCCTTGTGTCTTTCAGTGGCACAAACCTTCTCATTTTCCCAAGAACAGGAACCCCCCACATTGGTACAAAAGGCTGATGCAGCAGCTCAGGCTGGGGGGGTCCCTGCCCGGGACAGACCCTGCGGCACCCAACCCAGGGGCTTTGCCCTTAAATTCCCAGGGGACAGGAATCCACCCCGTGTTATTGCCCTGGTGTAATCGCAGGCTCCACGGGAAGCAATTGCCCATCTCACATGAACAGCTGAGTATTCTTCTTCTGTGTGTGCATATTTTACACGAGCAATTTACACCTATTTCTGCATTGTGGACTGTTACTGTCAAGCTCGTGGCTCTGACACACGCTGCGGGGCGAGCAAGGGGAGGAGGACCCCTGCAGAGGGGTCAGGGCAGGCAGAACCAGAGCTGAGGCTGGTTGTGCACCAACATTTTTGCTTAAATGAGTGATGCCAGAGGGCAGAAGGGCAGCGCTAGAAAGGAGTGGGAGCAGAGGGACGTGATGAGGAGCAGCACAGCGAGTTTTTCTCTCGTCACCGTGCTGATGTCCCTGCATTGCCTGGGAGAGAGGGCACCCTTAGTAATAAACCTGTAGAACAGCCTCAATGCTAACACTGTTCTCCACAAAACTAATGTTTTGATTATTTCTTAATAGCACCAGATGGAGCTTTCTTGGCAGAAGGAACAAGACCACTTGACGTGCAGAAGGCAGCAGAACAAGTGGTAGGAGAAGGGCAGATGGTAGGGGAGAGAGAAGCTCTTGAGAAGGAAGGTTTTGTTGCTGAGAGAGGCGATACTCACACTGAAGAGGCAGGAGAAGACGTGACACGTGTGGGAGACTCGCTGCCCGAGGAAGACGCAGTGGCTTTGCTGCAGGGGGAGGAGTCCACACCTCAGGAGAGCACCATGGCAGGAGAGGATCCCAGAGGAAGAGGGACAGGGAGGGGAACGGAGCCTGGGGCAGCAGTGTCACCCGGGGAGCAGGAGGGGGTGACGGAGGGGACGGAGAATGAGGCAGCTCTGGGAGAGCAGGTCCCCAGGGCAGAGGAGCCAGCAGTGACACTGCTGGGTGAGGAGGAGGAGGATGGAGCGGTGTCCCAGGGGCAGGAGGTGGCTGGGGAGGCCCCTGGGGCAGAGGAGGCTGCAGAGGAGACCCCTGGTGTAAAGAAGGCTGCAGAGGAGGGCTCGGGGACAGAGGAGGCTGCAGGAGCCCCAGGGCCAGCAGAGAAGGAGGGGGTGGGGGAGGCAGAGGGGGCTGTGGAGGAGGGAGGTTTTGCAGGGAAGGAGGTTGTGGCAGGTGCTGTGTCTGAAGGAGAGGAGGCTGGGGAGGATGCCAGCCTGGCAGAGGAAGGGATTGCTGGGGTTCTTGGCCCTGAAGGAGAGGAGCCTGTAGAGAAAGGTGTTTCTGGAGAGGCAGAGAGTGAGGAAAAGCCCGGGACTCCTCTGGAAACATCAGGGGATATGAATGTCTGCACAGGAGAAGCGATGGTTGGAGGTGAAGAGTTTGAAAAGCCAAGTGAGCTTTCCCAGCTGAAAGCACCAGGGGAAGAGCAGATGGAGGTGGGGGAAGCTGCCATAGGAGCAGCAGCCTCGGAGACTGGGAAGGCGTCTGAGGCAGGAGGGGACTCTCTCCCGGGAGCAGAGGATGCAGTGCAGGAGTCCGTGGAGCCTGGGGGGGGTCCTCTGTTGGAAGTAGCACCTGGATTAGAGGCACCAGTGGATGCTGGAGGGGATCCCGTAAGTGAAGGGCCATCTCAATTGGAAGAGAGCACAGCAACGGAGGGGGAGGGCTCAGCAGGAGCACTTTGGAGTGGAACCCCATCTCCGGGCAGCAAAGCAGAGACAGAGGGTGCAAAGGAAGGGAAAGCCGATGGGGGGGCACTGGGAGTCCCTGTGGGGACAGGCAGAGCAGAGCCAGGAGGTGGAGGGGAGAGTCCGAGGGAGGTGATGGCTGGGATGGAGGGATTGCTGGAGTGTGCTGGAGAGGGAGGGGAGGAGAGGGCTCCTGGTGAGGCCTGGGATGAAGCGGTGCCGGCCCCGGTGCTGTGTGTGAGCCGGGGC
>JAOQGL010000004.1:33910500-33926095 GCA_027564165.1 Gallinago nigripennis | reverse complement strand
AAAAAAAAGTATGATGGTCATTATTAAGCCAGGGTGAGCGGTTACTCCAGTTGCGGATAAATTGGTAACAGCCTCTCACAATAACCCATGGCCAGTTCTGCTACAATCCAAGCAAAAATTAATTCTAGTGTTTCTTTAGCAAAAACCTAGAGAGGGCTTTTTTATAAGTGCAACCCACTAGTGACTGAGACAAAACTGCCAGAGTGGCTTCCTCACTGGGTTTACATGTTCAACGAATCCAAATACACAGTTAATTCCTCTCATTCCTTTTAAGTAAAAGTTTTTCAAGTCAAAACAAATGCATTTTGAACTCCTACCAAAAGCTGAGTAAAATCCTTTGTTCACCTGACACTTTAAACTGATGTG
Organism: Gallinago nigripennis; assembly: GCA_027564165.1. Classification (NCBI taxonomy): domain Eukaryota; kingdom Metazoa; phylum Chordata; class Aves; order Charadriiformes; family Scolopacidae; genus Gallinago; species Gallinago nigripennis. The sequence goes on along the minus strand of JAOQGL010000004.1, from coordinate 33,925,729 downwards.
ATCAGAGCATGGGGGACACACAGGGAGCAGTAAGACTGCAGCCAGGAGACTGTAATAGGAACGGGCTAGTTTTTTTAACCATATTGCATTCTCATCACAGTGTCCATCACAAGAATAGATTAACTGCAGCCACTGCCTGTCCTCACTGCAGCTTTTGCCTGCGGAACGGTGTTCCAGAATGCTGGTATCAGATAAATCCCGTGATACTGTGACTGCGTGGAGACAGGGGGACAAACACAGTTTGCTCCCAGTTTGCCCAGCTGTGACTCCAGTCCAGCCAGGTTCTGAGCCCTGACAGACACTGCGGGTTCATCTCTCGCCCAGAGACACTCTGAAACGAGGGCAAATGCAAATCAGATTAAGACAGAATTGGAAAGTGCTCCATTTTTTTCTGCCAAAGGTAATGCAAGTGATATATTAGCTATTGGCAAAAATCTCATCTTACCAAAGTTAACAGGATTTGTTCCACCAGCGTAATGGGGTCAGGCTTAGAAACAGAGCAGGAAAAGCACACAGTGTGCCTCCCTATAGCTCTGTAACACTCCCCAAAGTTTGTTTGTGTCACCATGGTTTGGGCTCTCCTCTCACTGTCAGTAAGGTTTTTCTTCAGCTAAGAAACTGTATCTGTTAAGAAGTATTTTAGAAAGGCTGAAGTGAATGACAAGGGTTCATTCTCCTCAAAAATGAGCAAAATGAAAAGGAGTTTGGGTGTTCCCCAAAACTCTGAACTTAGTGAAGCTTTCCAGCTCTGTTATGTGCCATCCTTGAACCTCCCAGTATTTTCTGGATTGACTGGTTGGTCAGATCCTGCCTCTCTTCTGGGTCAGAGCGACCGTAAACCGATAGAGGAATCAATGGCAACCTCCTTGCAAAAATGTTATTTCAATTTCTTCTTGTTTATGGATCAGGGAACAACCGTAGCAACTGCAGAATGTTAATTGAAGGCTGTTTGACTTAATGATGAAGTGATTTAATTGGGGAACACATCTGGTTTAATAGGTGCTCTATTTGATAAATTAAGTAGTGACTTTGATTCAATACCTATAAAAATGTTTAGTCCTATTCATCAAGCAGAAATCTGGTGAGAGGGTGTCTCAGTGAGTGCAGAGCACACCCTTCTGCCGTCGGAGACTGCACTGGATGCAGCAGAGAACGGGGAATTGCTTTTAATGGGGTGACTACTTTTATTTCAATGGACGACACCTGATTTTCATTATAATCACATTATTATAGTAATACTTTCTTTTCAACACCTAATTATTTGAATGAACTTCACCAGAATTGCTTCCTGGACCTCTAAGCCTGCAAAAGGATAGCCATAAACCCGAGAAAACATCAGCCATGCATAATTAGAGTTCTGCAGAAAACATACACAATTTTCATGAAGAAAATCCCTCACCTTGAAATATGTACTTTGAGAAAAATCTGGGATTTGTATTTCACTGACTAGTAATTGTCTGAACAGATATCTTAGATGTGGAACTTTTACATGTTATAAACACATAACACCCTCAAAGCTGCTTTTCACAGAATATAAATTTCAATCAGAAGTGCACATTCAGTGTCTTTTTTTTGTGCACAAATATATCACAAGGAGAACAGTCTGAGGTACTGCAGAGACCAAGAACTAGCTTTAAATGAGGATGGCTGCATCTGAAAAAACACCTGCATTGTGACCTCGTGCCAAATCCCAGTTTCCTGATCCCTGGAAGCGTGAAATTACAGTCACTTGGGCCACTGAGAGGTCCCAAATCAGGTGCTGGTGGCCTGACCTGAGGGGGAACAGACCCAGATCAAACCTGAGCATTTTGGAAAACCATCCCCACCTCTGTGGCCACCAACATGGTCTTTGGGAAATGATTTTCTCTGGGTGGTCCTGCTATGGAGGGGAGTTGGACTAGATGATCTCTATGGTCCCTTCCCACTCCAAAAAAAAAATTCAGTGAAATTCAGTGAAATTTTCTAATAGGATTCCAGCAAACTGTTGGTGATCTGGAGCTAAGGAAGGGCTCATCACCAAGGTGGAGGACAAGGAAAGAGCCCTTCCCGAGGCAGCGTGTCTCAGCAAAGAAAGAAGGGGCACAAAATACTTCTCATTAAAGCTGCAGAAACAAAAAGCCAGCCAGCCCACGGACATCAGGAGAGACCTTATCATTCAGCTGATGTAATAGCTTTGGGGAAAAAAAAAAAAAAGAAAAAGGAGAGGTGGGAAGAGAAACAGTATTCCTATACTTATTTTTAATGCCTTTTATTTAACTTGTGCTGCTCCCAGTGAGCTTTAACTCCTCTTGAGTCCTCTAGTTGGTTAATTCAGAATTAATGGAGGTTCCTGTTAGAAATGGTAGCCTGGGAGAAGGCTTTGATAACGCGGATGCTGGGGCACTAGAACTGCACCCAGAGATGTAGGGTTTGATCTTCAGCTAAATGGCCAGGAAACAAGGACCAGTGTAAAGAGAACACAAACACCAAAATGCTTCAGAACTGAATCCCAGACTCACACCTAAAGGTGTTTTATTTCTGGAACCTGAGGTGGAATTGAGTCAGATGTTTGGTTTCTGCCCTGGGAATGCTGATTTGCTGTGCTGCCCCACAAGGGTCCCCAGGTGCTCTCTTACCCTACATGAGAATACACTGAAGGAGATGTCCCAGCTTCTCAATCCCAACACCATGTGAGAGGCTACAGGCCTACAACTCGAGTGACTTGTTCATATTCCTAGAACTGCGTAAGGAATGTTGAGTTCCATAGATCTGTAATACATGCAGTTACAGTGGGGAAATCCTGTGCTTTTCACTGAATGCAGAATCTTAGCACTTAACAACAAACTGCAGTAAAATATTGGTTCATAGTACACAGTGTAGCTACTTCTCTAGTTCAGAGGAATTGAAATATCAATTCGCGGAGCATCTTACCTGGCTTCAGGTGAGCAAATGGAATTTCGCCTGTCAAGAGCTCCCAGAGGCACAGAGCGTAGCTGAAAACATCGGCTTTTATGGTGTACCTGGTGCACTGGGTGAACACCTCCGGGGCCATCCAGCGCAGGTTCTGGGCAGCAGGAAACACCAATACATTAATACAGTGTTTTCCTTTCTTTTCTTGTTTCCTTGCCTCCATTGCCCCAGAAAGCGGCTGGTAAATTTGCCGGGAAAAACTTCCCCCTCCCTGGCAAAACCCAGGCAGCATATCCTTGGGAGGTCCCAGGGCCAGAAGAGCAGCAGCCTCAGCCCCTGTGGCCAGACCGACCGGGCTTCAGCCACGGGAGAGGTGCTGGGAGAAGAGCAGGACACTCAGCTCTGTGTCTGGAGTCCACAGCACGAGGGCTGAGCCTGCCCAGTAACACCAGTTAACTACGGCTTCAGTGGGTACGGGGAAACCCGCACGGGGTTGGTGCCCTCTCTCTTGGGCTCTCGCCGCTGGCTGCAGAATCCCAGTTGTGAGGCTGCTCCACCAGCTGGCTAATTCCCTATTAGAAACAGGAGCCACCTGCCAGCAACATGGGGATGTGAGTGGGGAAGGCTGGAGTGAAAAAAAATCACACTATGCTAAGGACTTTGGGGGCAATACAGCTCCAAAGACAGCTTTTATAAGGCATCATTTTCTGTTCTGGATATATATTCACTCATCTCTGCTATTAAAGAGGCTTAAAGGAAAAAAAACAAACCCATAAACAAACATAAAGAGAGATAAAATACTGTACCGGGCCATCTTTTCCAACAAAAATACTTCTAATGTCATTTTCTCCTAAACTGAGTCTATCTGTATGTTTTATATTAATTACGTGGAACAAAACAGGAGACAAACCCCTGGTTGTTTTGTCATATTGTCTTCATCCAGGGACTGCAAAAATCTAGATTCTGAAACACACAGAACAGAAAAAAATAAATTACTGTCAAGCCAATACAGATACCCACCTTGTTACCAAGACTTTTGTATAAAGTTTTGGTTTTTAAATAATTCTGGGGGTTTGAGAGTCCAGGAGAACTGTGACAGCTGTTTTCCAGCAAGGATGTGTTTTCCAGAAGAATGGGCTTCCTTCTCGGACGAGCAGTGGGCTGCTCTGCAGCTCCCCCCAGCTCAGGTGAGACAAACCCAGGGGCATTCTCATCCCTGAAGCCTTTTGTGTCCTCTCATCACAACAAAATAAGGAAGAACCTACTTAGTGCTTCCTCCATCAGCACGAGTTCAGTTTTAGAGAATCTGAGATTAATTTACAAATGTTTGGTAAAAGTTCCTTACCTCCAAAATCAGCAACAACTGCATGGCCATCCTCATACAGAAGAATATTGTGACTGGGGAAGAAAATAATTATACGTGATTGTTTAATAGTGTCTTAAATATGGAGAAAATTTTACAGTTTTTTGTTCATAGTTAAAATCTGGGGGAGTTCAAATCACCTGCTTAAGCAGATAAATGTCTATAGGAAACCCACTTTTAGCTACAGCTCATATTTATTGTTATAAAGCACAGATGAACTCTGAGAAGGCAAACCCAGCAGCTCCACAAATGAAAATGTCAGTTTCTAGTCAATACTAGAGCAAGACAATTCCTGTAATTAGTTACAGATCAAGTATAACAGCTTTATTCAATATGTGCACTCAATCACCATGATGAAGAGAAAAAGGTGGTATTTGAATACAAACACAGCAATGGCCTTCACATAAAATTCCACGGACTGATTCTTTTCTCTTTTAGGGCTTGCATAAGTGTAAATTCATAGGGGTAATTCCTAATTTATGCCGAAGGGAAGGGGCAGATCTGAAGAGTCCATATAGAATGTACCACCAGAAGCCACAAGGAATCCATCACGCTGGTGGAAAAAAAAGAGGATGCAATGGTAAGTCCTATTCAATTTAAAACCACACTTAATAATGCAAATGTTGCATTCACGAGACAAAGGCACTTAATTTCTTAAAATATCTGCCTTTGTTTCTGGAAAGAAGGCACGTCATTCACCCTGTAGCTTGCCTCAGCATCCAGGGAGAGAGCTGCTGCCCGCTGGCACTGGTGAGACCAGTCGGTGGCCAGAGGTGGGATTTCAGCCCTGCCCTCCCTCCCCGTCCTTCTGCTGAGGTCCCCAGGGCCAGCGGGGTCCGGCTGACGGGCTCTGCTCTCCCTCTGCGCCTCAGCCGAGCCCCGGGGAGTGCCAGCTGCCTCACAAGGCAGAGCACTTGGGGAGTTTTTACCATTTCACCTTATTGTCCCTCAAATGCATATTCCTTGTCATCGTTTGACGGGCATAATGACAAGCATAAAGTCTTGTTTGTGCTTGTAGAGGGTAAACTCCATAAAGGGCAGCAAAAGAACCACGTTTTGCATTTATCCTTAAAAGTTCCGCTTGCAAAACCTGCTGTGCTTTTTGGTTGTGGCAGCAGAAGCTCCTGGGGGCATCTCCTTCCCCAGCCCCTGCGATGGGATCAGCCTCCCCGGAGACTGGTGGCTGCAGCAGAATGATGCTGGGGGGTGGCTGGTGCCCCGTGGGGCTGCAGCGTGGGAACCACCCGGGTTCAGGGGTGCTGCACCCGGGGCACGGCTCCGACCCAGCTGCAGACAGAGACAATGCCCAGGAAAACGTGGTATTCATGTCGGACGTAGACATTAGATTTTTATTTCAGTACAAACTCTTCATCTTTGCCCCAGACAGCTTCTGGAGTTAGGAAGAAAGGAATAAACTCAGGAAAACCCCTGTTTGGTCAGCACCTGTACGGGGCAACCTCTGACAGGACACCTACAGATCAGAGAAATTGTTTATCAAAGATAATTACTTGTACTGACACCCATCGAAGCGTTCTGATTTCTGTGGAATCTCTGAAACCATAGCAACTGCAGGTCTCAGGGAATTTACAGGACTGGATAACCTGAACTTCACCTTACGCTGTCAGCAGAGATATTTGGAGGCTTAAAGTTAAATCTACTGGATTTGTCCTAAAACTACTAGAACCAGAGAGGTGAATTGTGAGATTTGTGTGGCGGTTTAAACCCACTTAGTGAAGGTAATGTGAAGAAAATGCAGCTTTATTTACATATTATTTGTTCAAAGACTGTGAAGGATATGGAAAACGTTTGGGAGGAAACCTATCCATGCATCCGTTCCATAAATTAGAGCATTTTAAACAATAAGCTTCCAAGTATGATCAAAACAACTACAAAATGATTTCTACATAAGACTAAAAATATTTCTTATTCATTTTATAGAAGTGCCATCTTGTGAGCAGGTGGGCAGGAGAGCTGCAAACCACACTAAACCACAGCAAACCACACCAAACCATGGTATTTCTAACACCGAAACTGTGAAAAGGAAGATATTCAGATTAGCTAGGAACCAAGTGGGAATTAATTACACATTTTCACCTTGATAGCTTCAAACAAGAGGAAAAAAGAGCATTACCCTTGGAAAACAATGAATTCTCATTTGGGGGCACTTTATTCTCAGTCTTGGACCAAACAGATGAGATGAGAGAGTGGATGATACAGGTGAGAAAAGTATCTCAGGCAGGGGGGTGTGTTTGGTACAGCTCACCTGCAGCGAGCTCGGGAACCTCTCACACGGGCTTGGAGTGTAGAAATGCCTTCTCTTGACTTGAAAATTAATGTTTGAAACAATATGTGCTGATAGAAATTACAATATTGAGGGTGAGTCTCTGTAAACTTTACTGCTTAAGCAGAATGGAAATAAGAAGTTGTTCCTGCTGCGTAGGAGCTTAGGGTGGGAAGATGCCATCGCTATGTATTTGGCATTTCCAGGGAGGGCTCAGTTCAATTAATCTATCAGGGGACTTGGAAGCAGTCCCGGGATCAATGGTCTCTGTCGGCACATACCTCGGCAGCGGGAGAATGCCAGCGTGGGGAGCTGTGGCACTATTCCAGCCCCTGGAGCGGACACGCGAGCTGGGCTCCGAGGCATTTACAACAGGTACCCAACTTACGTTTTCAAGGAAGAGGGGAGGATTTCTTCCTCAGAGCAATATATAGAGCTTAAAACAAGGTCTCCTCTACAGTCACCGCAATTATTGCGCCTTGATTGAAACTTGTGAGCCTCACTTCTCCAGCAGCACTTGGCAGTTGGGTGGCCATTACCTACAGAAAGGTACTGTGGATTTCTGAGGGCACCTTCTTCTGAGGGCATCTTCTTCCCCTCTAGGTGGTGAGACATTCCTATGAAGTCACCATGACCCAATGCACACTGGGCTCAAGCATGGGTTCCTCTGAAGTCATGAATCCTCAGCCCTTGGTACCTGTTCCCTGCACCCTGTCTCCGAGGCTGTATGGAGCAAGCTGTGGTGCTGGGAGAGGCAGGAGCCCATGGGGCTGCCCCCTCTGTCCCTGCAGCCACCCACCTATGCCCTGCAGCCTCTGCCCTCTCCTTGTCCCTGTGAGGAGACCTGCGGGCAGCCCGACAGCACGGCTGAGCCATCGCCCAGGCTGAGGACTGGGACAACTCCTGCCAGCAGTGAGCGGCTGTGCTCTCTCCTTGGTCACGCAGCCAGAGCTGCCGGGGCAATGTGTCCCCACACAAGAGAGGTGCATCAGGCAAAACCTGGCTTCTAGCCCCCCAGCAGCACTGGGGTACCACTGCCGGCCACCGCCCTGGCGCCTGATGTAAGCTGGGCAACAGGGCAGTAAAGGACACAGAGAAGCAACGTCACCATCCTGCCACTTTCTGCTTGTTTTCTGACTGACCCGGCCTCCTGCCAGCTCTCCTGTGCGCCTGAGCTCTCTGCAGGCAGAGGCCAGGCAAGAAGGATGGGGAAACACTAAAACGCACCAACATGATTGGCCAAAGTGGGAATTCTGATTTCCATTTTAGTGAGGGGAGTGTTTATTCCCAGGAATAATCACAGAATCACAGAATCTTAGTGGTTGGAAGGGACTTTTGAGATCATTGAGTCCAACCACATTAAAAAAACCACAAAAAAACCCCACAAACAAACACAAAACCAAAAAACACCCCAAAATCCACCCAAACAAACACAAAATCACACCCACAACCCAAAACAAAACAAAAAAACCCCCACAAAACCCAGAAAAACCCCACAAAAAAAAGCACCCACCAACTAAAGCCCACACCCACAACCCCCCCCACAACACCCCCCCACAAACCAATAATCTTGGGCACTAGAGCACACCCTGAGGAGCCATAATGGCATGAACTTCATGCCCTACTGAAAGGGGTGACAGAAAATCCTCCAGACGGGGGTCCCCGGTCAGCCCTCCCAGGTCTGTGTGCGGGCTGGTCACTAGAGGGGGATGCAATGCGCGCTTTGGAAGCATCTCACTTTATCTCTGAGTTTTCTTCCATCGTGGGTCTCTGTGATACGGATCAATTATACCCTTTGGCAGCACTTGTTTTAGCTTAAATGCACATGTTAATTCTGGAGAGATAATTCAAATTATATTTGCTGTGCCAAAAGTATAGAGAAAAAGAGCAAACAGTTACAAAGATGGGAAGTGTTGGAGTAGATAATGCTCTCTTTTTGCCAATTCTGTTATCTTACACAGCACTACAAATTAAGGTAGATTTGTATGCTTCTTCTGTTTGTCAGTCTCTTCTGCAACTAAAACATTTGGGAATAATAAGCATTATCTGTTAGATATCCCATTAAAAAAATCTTATTTTACGTTTTATGTGCCCAATGCTTAATGGACCAAGAAAGGTACAAGCAAGGCAGAATAAAAGGAGTGATCCCTTTTCCCCTCTCAGCCTTTTAATCCCCAGCGAAAGGCACCGAGCATTAAATCAAATCAGTTTCTTTGACACTTGGTTACATCTCTCAAAGGCGGACACATCCCCTGCTCCTTTCGGAGACACCACTGCTCGTCTGAGCGCTGCGACACTGCAAGTGCGGCTTAGTCCGTCTTGAAAATCTTAATCTTGAAAATCTCTCTTTCTCCTAACACCAGTCCCCATTTCATGGCTTTTGACTGGGCTGTGGAACTTGAAATTAAAGCTGCTGGCAGCAGCTCTTCTTCTTCTGCGGTGCTTCTTTACGGAGGGGTAGACAAGCAAAGGATTGAAGCTCTGTCAATCAAAATGACCAAAATTGAATCTGGTCCAAAGTGTCTCCTCTTCTGTGTTTTGTAAGGAGCTCAGTCTAATCTACTGGGGGTTTTGCCATGAGAAATGAAATATTCCACCAGAGATAAGGCTTGAAGCCAGCTTTGTGTACTATTACTAGATTTCTTACAGGCATTTCATTTTGAAGTCAGTCCAACTTCGGGGAGGGGTTTGCACTGGATGATCTTGGAGGTCCCTCCCGACTTCACTGTTCTATGGTGGTTTTAACCCCAGCTTTCCGCTCCTTGCTTTGATCTCTCAGCACACAAGCAGCTCCGTGCACTAACCCTCGGAGGGACTCGCCACGGGGATTCATGGATTACCCAAGCACTGAGTAAACACCTATAGGTGTATTTATCTGTACGTGGGCTTGTGCTTCTGTGACTCCATAAATGCCTTTTGAATGCATTTATTTCCTGCTCCTCTTCATGTGATATTGAGCACAGAAAGCCATGTGTCATTTTACTACAATCAGACACATTTGACAGCACATAGTGGTCAGGACTGCAGTGTTCCCTCCCTGTATACAAAGATTCTTATCTACCTGTGCTCGGAGCTGGCTGTAGGGACTCTCCTTGCCATGCCAGTGCAGCAAGTATAAGCCCTTTTGCAGAAGGTGGCTACCAACAACACACAACCCTACGTGACTTCCAATTGGAATTATGGTGGCTAAAAACCAGGGCGAGCACCTGCGCTGTCATCATGAGGGCAAAAACCGCAAAGTTTGACTAAAGGTTTGGAAGGCATCTATTTCACACGAAGAGAATAAAAGTCCTGTGACAACCCAAGAGAAGGTGGGTCAATAGATGTTGGTACTTCTAGGACACCTGCAGCTTTTGAAGTGAAGGTAAGCTATCAAAAGATTGATAGATTATCTGTTCCTTATAGTCTTGAATACCTAGCAGGGCTCCAGCTGAAATCTCTGCATTTGTCAACCAAAATTACAGCCCCGTTGCACACCCCAGACTCTGAGAGGGTTGATCGAACCGCAGGGGACGGGGCTTGTTGGCTCCCACCCTGTCTCACTGAGCCGTGACTGAAACGCGTCCTTCTGGTTCTATTATCCGCAGGGCAGGATGAACAAGAGACTAAGGACAGTGTTTGAAAAATACCCCCATATGAGAAAAATGATGGGCTTTCATTCCTGGCTGTGTAGAAACAGAGTATTTTGAGTCTAAGTTTGTTTTCCAGTCTTCAGCATTACTTCAGGTTCATGTCTTGTTCGACATGACACTCTCAATTGAAGGTTTTTCAGAAAAGAAGCTCTAAGATATGAGGGCTTGGGAAACCACAGTTTGAGGTCAGTAAATTGCAAAAAATAAGGGTAATAGTTTTCAAGTAAGGATAGGTACTAGTTAAACTAAAGGTGATCTGATTCACTTCACTCTATTTACAGCCTCTGACATCCTTTATTCTCAGCCTTGCAGTGGATCATTGCAACATCAGAGTGAAATTATAAACGGTTGTATCCTGCAACGGGCATTGATTCTGGGGATATTACTCTGTACAAACTTCTGATGTGAGCCATAGTGCTTATTGATTTCATCAGTGCCCAAATTACTGTTCTTGTAATATTGACTTTTTTCTGCAAAAGCATATACATGTGAGCAGAACAGTCTTCACATTAGAGCATCTGCCTTTCAAAACAGCTAAAGCCACCTCTGTGCTGCCCTTCCGAACACTGGGCAGTGTCCTGAGTCCCGTGTAACCAGACGGTGTGGCAGAGGAAGGAGGATAAGTAAACCATGAGCAGTGCCCATCCATGCCCAGGGGTGCCAGCGAGCTCCCTGCAGGCTGAGGTTCCCAGCACCTCTCCTGACTGCGGTGCTCGTTCAGGTGCAGAGACACAGCAGAGACACAGCAGAGACACAGCAGAGACACAGCAGAGACACAGCAGCAAACCCTGAAGGCCTTGCTCTGATTCCCTGCTCTCTCTCCTGTTCACAGAAATACAGCCCCCAGGAGACGGGTGCCCCATCGATTTCTCAGGACACTGAGCCGTGGCCCGGGCTGAGGAAGGATTTCCCAGCTGCACTCGGGGAGTGACAGGGATGTGGCTGAGCTGGGGACACCGGGGCTGGGTGGCTCAGGAGGGGCCATGGACCACAGCCAGAAGGCAGTGGTCACATACCCCTTCTCATACAGGGAGACCCAGCAAAGGGAAGAGGAGTCCGTGGCTGACATGAAGACTCAGGTATCTCATGGCTGGAACTTTGTGCCTTTGTTTTTTGTTTTAAGAGGAAGCAGTCTAAAGAAAAAACCTCCCAAAAGGAAGGATGCCCCAGGTGGGCCCCCCATCCACCCTGTTCTGAAGCTGGGCCTCTCTCATCCCCGGGTGATGGAGGCTGAAGCTGGTTTGGTGCCAAGGGGCCTTTCTGAACTCCTGGCTTTAAACCAAGGGTTGCAGAGGCAGAGGCAGTGGGGGTCTGTCAGGCACCACCAGAAGAAGTAACCATGAGCTCAGTGAAGAGGGAGCGTGGTTATAGTCCAGGGCATATGGGAGAGCTAGCATTCATTTTTGGGCTCTCCAAAAGTGCTCAATAAAATTAATTTATTGTGACAGAACAGGAACAATGGATCAAAATTCACTATTATGCTAGAAGGATGTCTGGAGATGTAAGCTTTTCTTTCAACCTTTAAAAAAGCTTTCTGGATCTCAGTTTCCTGGGAGAGACTTTGTAGTAAAGTACATAAGATGGGAAATGGAAGGCAAACTTGTGAAGAACAGACACCAGGAATTAACAAAAGTGATGCTTTGATTACTTTTCTTTCTTTGCTTCTATCTTTGATCAAGATGAAGCCCATCCAGCAGCCAAGTGGAAAAGGAACTCGGTGCACGTGTTCCAAGCAAAACACTGTATTTCCCCCAGTTTGGAAAGATCAACTCAGGTATGTCAGGACTTTGTGCAGTCAGTAACAGTGGAGTAGTGATGCAGCATGAAGCAGCACAAATTAGCGTTATTTAGAAGGCATCTGCGACACTCTAATCAGCAGGGAAGGACCTACCTGCCTATGAGGAGTTAAAATACCTTTAACCGAGGGGAGTCAGGAGAGTGAGAGCCACATTTTGGCTCACGGGTGGCCCTGGGCAGGACCAGCTCTGCTGAGGGATGGGGTCCCTGCTATACCCCCACGGTACCACCGCACCAGTTCGTTATCCCAAAGGATCTACAGCTCAGGATCAGCTGCACTTTTCCAGGCAGCTCAGAAATAGGCTGAAGAATGGTGAATATAATTTTTTCTAGGAAAAAATGAAAATCCTGAGTTTTTATACACTAATTCATTTGTTTTTCAAACCACTGTGATACTATCACGGAATGGAAATACCCATTGCTGCAGGGAGGGTGCTGCCAACTGGAAGAGCTGAGCCGAGCTGGGGTAGCATCTCCCCACTTCTGCACTGGACCCACCTGAAAGAGCCAGGCACTGGCAATTACTGTCACACTTCCCAGAGAAAAGAGGAGGTTCTGTACCTGGTACAGAAACTTGATGAGAGAGGAAACCTTTAAAAATACCTGGAAAAGTGAGCGACTGCCACGTTTACAATCTTTCTCAGCTCTGTAAAAGTTGGATAGGAGCAAGCTTAGGGAGAAAGACAAGATACTCGCTGTTTAAATGTTTGCTACTGAAGGACTTGACTATATCCAAGATGCTGTACAAGAATATTGATCGTGGCCATGGGGGCAAAATATCTTTTGCATATTGCAAAATGTCATTTAGCAGGAAATGTGCATAGAGAATCTATTGAAAATTGATTTCTAATTCAAGGAAGCTCTTGCAAGTGATTTCATTTTCAGAAAGAACACACAAGAGGAAGCAGAAAAACACCAGTTGTGTGCAACAAATAAATAGCAAGGCTTTTAGAAATGAGCATCACAAACACAGGTTTTCACAAAAATCGGGACTGTGCAGAGAGAGTCACAAAATGCTTTAGTGAAGTGAAAAGCTCCCAGTAACCCTGCCAATGGAGGTTTTGATACAGCAGTCAGTGTGTCTGCACGGCACATGGCTTCGGGAGGGCTAAGCAAATCAGAACATAACAGCGTATGGATGTGGACACAGCAGTGCTTACATGGCATTAATCAAAATGCTGACTGATCCAAATAAATTCAGGAGAGTGAAAAGCATATGAAAAAAAGAAATGAAAAGTTGGCAATGGCACACATGATGAAGTGAAAAGAAAAGTAATATTGATGGTGTCAAAAAAAAGCACAACTTGCCCATATTAGAGCTGTAGATATGAGCAGGAACAGTCAAGTGAGGAACACAAATTTCACAAGATAATGGTTTTTAGGACAGAAAAAATTTAAGCTCTCCCAACCAGGATCCCCACAAATCACTGTCTTCGAGATTTCTACCTTCACCTAAACCCAAACCCTGGGATGATAAATTTTATCTTAAAAGTGTAGTGGGTTCATACAATGTAGCCACGACTCTTTTAGTTTATATCCAATCTGATTTTAGCTCCCATATATACTTTCCATCAAAATATGTAAGTGATTGAGTATGACATGTGGGATTGTTTTGAGACCCCCCACCAGACATCAAATGAAAATATTAATCAAATGCAAGGCCGAACTAGGGACACTCTTGGAGGCTGTGTCCTGGGCCGAACGGAGGCACCAAGTCATACAAAACTACAAGCTTTTCTGTGCCCTTGGCTCAGATTTGACCTCAGCAGGGACAGAAGCTGTCACCATTTCTCAACGTGAATAAAATGTGCCGAGCTGCAGCTCCAGCCCCAGTGTGCTCAGGGGCTGGACAGACCACAAATAAACCCAGCTTGATGATACCCACAGTCCAGACCCGGGTGACAGTTTTTGTGGAATAGCTGAGAAACCATTAAAGAGACACCTCAGCCATTCCACGCGTGGCACGCACAAGTCTTTCGACAAACCAACGCCAGAATGCCCGTCTTGGTGTGGAGTGTGTGGACACGGGGGAAAGCAGGAGGTACCCTCTGGAAGGTTCTGTCAGTCTGGTAACACCAGCAAATGCTACAGTTTCTAATTTTTCTTTTTGAAAGTAAAAAAATATAACCCAGAGAAATCAGGCTGGGAAGGCACAGCTCGCAAACGTTATTAGTGCCTCAATGGCACCTGGAAATTCAAAACCCTCAGCCGAGAAAGGAACTCTTAGCCTCCGTTTTGAGAAATATAGCGAGAGAAACCTGATCTGATGTGAGCTGACAGAAGGTTAATAACGAGTTCAGCAGAACCAGAAATTAATTGTCTCCTGTTAAGGCGAGACACAGTCTGAAACGGCGAGACCGAGCTCCATTCTCTTGGTGAAGCCATGAAGGAGAGGAGAAGCCGAGGAGAGCGGTGGTGTGTGATCATCCCGCTCCCACCCGAGGGACCAGGGGCTTCTCCCTCGCGGGGCAGGAGACCGGCAGAGCACAGTCACTGCTGCCCCCTTCCCCCAGAACCGGCCCTGGAAAGGTCCTTCTGCCTTTCACACACGGTGGGTTTAATGAAAGGCAGCTGCTATTTTAAGGTTTCAGAGGGATTTTGTAACAAAGAGGAGTTGCAGACACCATCCCCATTACCACCAGGCTTCTGGCCTGGCTTTCATCTCCCTTGCTGAGCCAGCTCAGAAGCTTTCACAGACAGTTGGAGCCATCAAATGAGGGTGAGTCGCACAAAGGCTTGGTCCAGCCGTGTTCAGCTCTTACGCCTTAAATTAAATTGATACTAAAATGGTCTCTTTCTTATTAAAGTGCTATAATCATTGTGGCTACAATCCTTCACTGCAGTAGAAGCAATAATAAGCTGATATGTGTCACCATTGCTGATAGCTGTCAGAACTCCTTTTTCCAGAACTGGAAAAAGCAAAATAAAACTCCCAATTATTCTCCAAATGGAAGGATAACCCCCTTTTCCAGGGTAGAAACATGAAACATTCATTTTCCTCTCTGTCCTGTCAAGCCGTATTGCAGATTTATTTAATGCATCATGTGCATTGAATTGGATTTCAGAACTCACAAAGAGGGTTACAAGCTATGTGAAAATTTAAGGTAAAAAATGTAAGGCTCCTGTGAAGCCACTATCAAAACTGAACACAAGAGGGTCAGAATTTCACTCTTGGTCTTTTTCTTCAGTTGTCGTAAAGATCTTCATCTAGTAATTATGCCCGTGGGCTGCCTGGGACTCATGCTGAAAACAGGAGTCCTGCTCTCA
>JAOQGL010000004.1:33883343-33902515 GCA_027564165.1 Gallinago nigripennis | reverse complement strand
GCGCAGGGTTAAGGACAGAAGGTAAGGTTTTCACTTCAGAAGGCCATCGCACAGCAACAGCTGATTTTCCTCCTGTGGATTGGGAGGGGTAATCCCATTAATCCCATCCCCTGCCCCTTCAGCAGGGTAATCCCATTAATCCCATCGCCTGCCCCTTTAGCAGGGTAATCCCATTAATCCCATCCCCGTCCCCTTCAGCAGGGTAATCCCATTAATCCCATCCCCGTCCCCTTCAGCAGCCGCAGCAGAGCCCAGAGAGGGACAGACGCTGCAGCCCCACGGCTGCCTGAGGCACTCCTGGTGGTGGGATCCCAGGAGCTGCTGTAGCTCCTGAGGGTCACACGGATCCTTTCCGTGGGGAATGACTTCCCTTCTTTGCTGTAGAGCCAGTGCTCATTACCAAAGCAGGGATGTCATTCCAGATCTGACCCACTCTTTAGTGACACGTGGAATCTGAATTTTGCGACTTAATTCAGTTAGCAAACATCTCTACACAGTTGATCTTTTTGGTTTATTACGATGACATTTATCAGAATATTTCTAAATGGAACATTTCAGTGCTGCTGTGTAAAGGGTGCAGGGATTTGATTATATCCACAGCGAATACTTGAAGTGGAAAATTGAAAGCACCACAAAAAATGAAATATTTGAAAGTAAAAATATTGATCTGAATATTTTATCTGTTTGTTTTTCAGATTAACAATAATTATTTTTGGATAATATTTTTCTTGTAAAGAGAATCCAGTGGAATTCAATATGATATTTGTTTGCATTCATGGATATGTTTGTATTTCATTAGTATTAATTGTCAATCACATCCTTTTCTCCAAAGAAATAAAAATAAATATACTTTTTAAAGTAAATGAAAATAATATAAATACAGGATTTATCATGCTGCTGATCAACAAAGCTAAGTATATAGTTTCATAAAATTATCCTAGGGAGACAGGTCCTGTTTCTGCACACCATTACAGTTCTGAACAATGGGAATTCCAGGAATAAGGAATCTCATACAGTATGTTTAGGCTGACAAATACCTTGGGTAAAAAGACCATAAAAGTTCAAGTTCCCCCTTGCCATTGAACGTACCTTTAGTCATGCTTTTGATCTTTCCTAGAGGGGATGGAACTGACACGTAGGAACCATCTGAAATGGAAGAACAGAATGAATTTTATGGAATTCAAGGATGGTATAAGCATCTGTACTGATAAATTAATGAGGCAATGATTGCTCAAATGAATAATAAAGGGCTGAAAATAGACATAAGCACCCAAACACCTCTGAGGGTGATGTTCCATTGCTGTGCTCTGGGGAGAGGTTTGTAGGGACTCCCAGTGCTGCTGAAGGCGGCTGAGGCAGCCTTTCCCATCAGAGGGGCTTTGGAAAGGAACTCACAGCAGATTCACGGATTCTGGCAATTGGGCTCCAAGCGTATCGCACTGACTAGTTCACTGATGAGATTTTCCAAAAAGACCTATCTTTCTCCACATACCAAAAAATTAATTTCCTGGTTTGCTGCTCAAGTGGGAGCTGGGTTCTTTGAACAATCAGCACCACAAAATCTCTCTGGGTCTGTTAATTGCTACCAAAATAAATTTCCGATACATGCAAAATGTAGTGCCCTAAAGATTTACACACGCCTGAATTTACACACCCAAACCCAGAAGATGCCGGACTATGCACGAGGCAGGTGGCAGGGTTCCTGCTGGGAGAACCACTGCGGGTCCCACATTCACCATCCCTGGGCAGCCTCCTCTATGCACCAAAAAACGTTCAGTTCAGTTTATCCAACTGCTCTCCTCAACATCCTTCTCGGCACTTGCCATTTAGTTGCTAATACAAAGGAGTAGTTTTGTAGCAAAAAAGGTAATTAGTTTTTCCCAAGGGGGAATTGGATATCCAAAGCTATTAAAGAGTATGAAGGGGACCGAGTATAGAAATATACTGAATGTCAGGAATCAAAGAAAGCTCAGAGGT
This sequence comes from Gallinago nigripennis, assembly GCA_027564165.1. Classification (NCBI taxonomy): domain Eukaryota; kingdom Metazoa; phylum Chordata; class Aves; order Charadriiformes; family Scolopacidae; genus Gallinago; species Gallinago nigripennis. The sequence continues at coordinate 33,900,538 of JAOQGL010000004.1, read as the reverse complement.
AAACAACAGCTAGAGAATAGCTAAGTAAGGCCCTAAGGATGTGAAAAGGTGTGAGTAATGATCACCAGGGACTGATCTTCCTCTCGCAGCTTTTGCATCGTCTTTCCAGGGACTAATACAAAGTGACAACTCGATGCTAAGATAAAGGAAGAACTTTGATGTAAAGAGAGGGTACCTGGAAAACGGGGATTCTCATGACACTAATTTTCCTTGTACCAGGGAGAACTGATCCAAAGCTCCCTGAGATCTGTGGGACATTCCCAGAAACTCCAGCAGTCTTTGGATGAGACCCTTCAGTTACTGAATAAAGTGATTTCTCAGACTGTACCTCCTCCGGGCTGGGAGTATTCATTACAGGGTGATTCATCTTGAGGTCTCTTGTAATGCTTCAGAAGGGTCACAATGGCATCATGACCTAAGAAAGAAAGGAAAGAGGAAATATAAGGATTTGCAGGTAAACACAGTAGTTGTTGTCTTTTTTTTTTTTTTTAAATTGATTTATACAGTATCAGGGGATTTTTGAAAACATTTACAATGTGCCTGTAAAACCTATAAGCGAAGATACAGTGGTGCTAATCTGAAACATACTGTGATTCCCAACTACAGAAATACAGAAATATGGGGAAATCCCTGCCAATAAAAACAAACCTCCATGTATCCAGGCAGGTCACGATGCTTGGATCAGGTACCAAACGCTACCTGTCATCTCCTGCTTCTTCAGCTGCACAGTTTGTTGGCATTGCTTTAAGGATATTTTTCACTACTACCCTAAGGAGTGGGACTTTTGGCTTTTTGGCTTATAATAAACCGGAGAAAGACCAGTGAGCCCGCAAGTTATGACAAGGTCATTTGCTAGATCTTCTAAAGTCCAGCAAAAATGTACAACTCCAGCTCTGAAGGGTGGTAGAGGAGAGAGAGGGGGCAGAGGCTCTGCTGCTGGCTCTCACCCAGCTACCAGAAGCTGCCTCCTGCAGGAGAGACACCCCGAGGAGGTGTCCTCCTTCCCCAGCTGCCAGGGTGGGAGCTCACCCCAGAGCACGTCAGCACAACGGAACAACCCTCTAACACACGGGAATTTCAACGAAGGACAGGTTTTTACAGATAGCAGCTTTCTGGACATGGAAATTCAGAGGATGATTGAAGTGTTAGCACTTCCAGTCACACAAATGCTGACCCAAGGAAGATGGTCACTTCTCTACAAAGCAAGGAGGAGACTGCTCAATACCCTCCGACAGCCCCTGGGGTGGAATGGCAACAGCAGGAAGAGTAAACTGAAGGGTCTCCCCCATAAATACATGACTCTCAAACACTGATGGAATCCATCAATGGATGGGAACATCAAAAATGCTTTCAGGAAGAAATAAGGTTTTTTATTCACATGGAGTCAAAAGCAGGACAGAAAACTGACAGATTACGGTACATATAGGACATGAAAAATGCCTTGCTTTGATCCATATTTGCAAGAATTTAAGATTGCTGGCTGTGATTCATTGCTCCTTGTAATGCCTCCTTCAGTAATAAAATTGAAACTCCTCATGCACATACCAGAGGGAGAAATAGGCTTTTCTGAACAGGCTGTATATTTTTTATTTCAGCAGCGCATAAATACTCCCGTCTTTCAGTTTGTGCTGAATTAAACTGATGTTTAACAGAGTATTCTGAGAAGATAAAGAAAAGGGCTGCTTTTTATAACCCTTCGTGCCAGGAACTGGGAAGCGGATGGTGAGAGCTCTGTCTACAGGGACCGAGGGGTAACTTTGTTCTGTTCTCTCCTTCCCCTGCTGTTCTTTTGGATTCTGTAGCAGAAACTAGAAAATTGAAATACCTTTCTCATAAGCCCACATCAAGCAGGTCTGCTCATCCTTTTCTCCACTGGACCTGCTGGGATCACAAGCTACCAGATTCATATCGGCCCCGTTATCCAGCAGGAACTGCACCAGTCGAATGTGGCCGTGGTAGCAAGCACAGTGTAAGCCTGGGACATCAGAGACACACAGAGCACAGCTGTCAGCACGTCGTGATAGAGCTTACAACAGCAACTGGAAAGCACAAATTGATTTCCGCGATAAAGGAATATATTATTAAACAAAAACACCCGAGGCAATAGGTAAAAATAAAATATTAATGCTGCAAGAGCCAATCTATTGCCTGCTATGGAACATGTCAGCATTTATTCTACCACTTGCAAATCACCTTAATGACTTTGTATGGGAGGAAAAGCAAGCAGAAGCAAAGCTGGCTCTTTTTCCACTCCCTGCAGTAGGAACATGGGGGTGGGCAGCCCTCGGATGGCTCTCTCCTGCCTGCCCAGTGCCCAGCAGAATGGCACTCGTGCCCAGTTGTTCAAGGCTTAGAGGCCAGACTATGGGAGAACCAGTTTCCATGGGGCTTTGTTACTCACAAGTGAAAGAGCCTGACACATCCCCACTGAACTCTTACCACTTCTGTGCCTGCCTGCAAACGAGTTTCAGAAAAATTGAGGTCTGCCTGAAAGGTAATTGGCTGCTGATCATCAAATTATCATGGGAATTACCCCGGGAATCCTGATTGTGTGTATGGCTTCCAAATGCTGCTGGTGTGTGCACTCACCCACGGCAAGGACGGTGTTACCTGTGTGTCCATCTCTGCCCTGGTGGTTGATGCCTACAACATTCTGGTCGAGCAGGAACTTTACAAGTTCTATGTTCTTTCCATAGGTGCAAGCGCTGCAAAAACAAAGTGACAAGTGAATGCTATAGTCCTTAAAAGGACAAATACTTGGGGTAGCCAAAAATTTAAAAAGAATTACACAGAGATAAAAATGTAGTAATAGAAGAAAGGATCTTTAGAAATGTGCAAATGCACGATTAATCCACCAAAGCACGTTCGTTTCTGTAATTTCAGAAACATTGTAATTATTCTTGAATAAATTAATTTTGCACAGCTATGCAAAATTAATAGTTTTGCAAAGTGCCTCTGAAATAACACTTTACAAACTTACAGCATCGTGACCAGACTGCCTTCTGCCGCCTCATTTGTAAGGCAGACTGTCTAGACTCCAGCAGGGCTCTAGGCACAACAGGCTCTAAGCTCAGCTTCCAAACTGGCCAGAGAGACCAGATTCATATCACAGAATCTTCTAGGTTGGAAGGGACCTTAAAGATCATCTTGTCCAATAAACCTTTCTGACCATGCTCTCTCTCACTTGCTGGCTCCCTCCCCACTGACTGTCTGCTTCTGCCTCCTCCTTCACATCCTCTCCTGTACCCCCAGCTCCCACCTCCCCAGCTCCCTTTGTGCCCCCCCGGCTGCTGGGGATGGGTGTTATCTGGGTGTCGTGCTGCAGGTGTGTGTGAGGGGAACGGGGTGGATAACGGCACTTTAAACACCTCACCTGTGAAAAGCTGTTTCACTGAATATATTCTCTTTAGTGAGGCTTTCTGTTCCCGAGAGCTGAATGATTTCCTTGACAACTTCAAACTTTCCGTTGTAGCAGGCGCTGAAGGTGAAGTCAGGAAAGAGACATTAACGACCCCAGCTTTCTCATTAGGCCCAACCCGTGAGAACCAGCTTCTCCTGGTGGGACTCACAGGTGCAAAGGAGTGTCTCCGTAGATGTTCACCACGTGGGGCTGGACTTCAAAGCCGCTCTGCAGTAGGAACTTCACGATTTCACGGTGTCCAAATCGGCAGCAGAAGTGCAGAGGGACGTGGTCTTCGTTGTCCTGGGCATTCACTGCCATTTGACCCAGGAAGAGACCAGAGAAAGTGTTTTATAATTAACAGAGCTTGTGTTGGGAATTTAGCAACACTTTATGTGTTGTGCGCATATGTTATAAAATTTCCTGCTAAAATAATTACGGTCCTATTCCTTTAAAATTGAAATTTCTGTGGGCTTTCATGTATCAAAACGCCATTACTCAGTGTCCTCTGTAGTACGCTCTTCAGATGAGTTTTTGGGCTTTGGGTACAATCACTTTCCTCCACTAGCAGATGGATTGAATGTTTTGATGTAGCCTTCCATGAACGAATCACGAGTTATAAATGACCCTTAGAAATCACAATTACTGTCAGGACACTGCGGTGTGAAGCAAAGGTAAGATATGTTGCGCTGGGTAAGAAAACAATCCTCTGAGTTATTCCAAATGCACGGAAAAACAGTTGTTAATTACAAATACTGGGAAGAAACATACTTCACTGTCACTCTCAGGAAAGGCAAATCCATCTGGCTTTAAGGGTTGTGGTGGTTTCCTTGAGCAGCAGAATCAAGGATTCTTGATAGAGTTATACAGTGACAAAAAAGAAACTTAAACAAAATAAAGGAGACACAATACGGATACATTTTTCATAGACACTATTATTATACAAATACATAAAGGGCAAGAAGGGAAGAGGAGAATTCATTCAAACTTCTGGATTACCAATGTTTTCATTCTGCTCACTCTGTCTCTTCACCTTCAAGGAAGATTATTATGCATTTCACATATTTAAGATGCCAAGAGTATTCTCTGACATAACGTGAAGCTATATAAAAGAGTGGGCAAAATGAGAGGTGTTGCTGGGCAGGAAAGGCATTTATCTCTGCATGGAACCTGTCTGCTGGGGAATGTCCCAGGGAGGTCCCGGGCCCATGCACAGGGATTGAGACAGGGTTTTCCTTGGAGCACGTCCATGCCAGGAGCCTTCTGCCCATTCACAGGGTTGGTGATGGCATCCCAGCAGCTGGGAATGTCCCTGGGCACGTCTAAGATGGGTACGGACATAGCCTGCCTGGCTTGCTCTTTGTCTGTCTAGAAGGGGGCAAAAAAGAGATGGGACAGGGCTCTAGGCAGGGTTCTCTGGTGGTGCCCAGACATACACATACCGTTCTGATTATCCAGAAATGGTCTTTATGCACTTTTAAAAGAGAGCATGTGCTTCTGTGATTATTAGTGTACTTCTTTCTACGTGCAAAGGTAGAACAACCATAACTGGTTGTTCCAGTAACTGGAACTGGCAAATCCAGCCTACTTTGTGCAACATCCCATTCTCAGTTGGGCCTAGCACCAGATCTTTGGGCCAGTTTAAAAGAAATTAATAGACTCCTAAGGAATAACCTGTCCATTAGAGGTCTCCAAATCTGTACTACACAGGCTTTTAAGCTCTAACAAACATCTCTCAGGAACAATTCTCTCCTGTATCTGAGCCTCCCTGGGACAAAGGGTCAATGAAACACCTTCTGGGGTTCCGTCTTCTCTTCCTTTTCTGCCAGGATAACGAACAATGAAAATGAAAATAAATCCCTGTTTTAAAACCTTTCCGAAGTAACGCTGAATGTTGACAGAAATGGACAGTCCTTTAAAATGAGCTGAACTTGTAATTCCACTGCTGTCTAGTGACAGATAGTGCCAAAGATGAATTCTGTTTCAGACCAAACAAAAAGAAAAGAAGGAATTCCTGTAAACTTATAGTAAGCCTGTGGCCTGCAAATTTCCTTAAGTGCTCCCATTAGCCTCCCGAGCAGTCTTATAGCAAAAGCAGTAAAGAAAAGTAAACTGTTTTATTTCTCTATTCTAAAATAATTCTTCCCTTTATAGATTTATGTGACATGTTAGCCTTTATTTTTTATTATGACACGGTACCAGACTCAGATTCATGCTGAAGTGCAATAAATAAGAGGGGAACAAATGTCAAAGCTTTATAATAATAAATGTCAGTGTTTTAGAACCTACAGAATGGCCTGAAGGACATGAGGGGTCCCAGCACCGTGAGCTTCTACAACACAAGGAGGTGGAGCAAGGAAGGAAACGCGAATCTTCTCCTTTGTGTTTGCAGGTGGGAGTGTTGTCAAATACTTGCAAGCCAGTTCCTTTGCCTCTGGAAGGACATCTACCTACAGCATGGATGATGGCTTTTGTTTTAATTGGTAGCTTTTTGGTATCTAAATGATACGCGACAGGTAAACTGGAGTACTGTCTTAAAAAGGAGAAGTTCAGACTCAAGACAAAACAAAATCAGTCAAAATTACTTTAGAAGAGAATTATGGCAAAAATGTACATCATATTGATTCATGAATTACTAAAGAAGATTTCTTCAAATTGAGATTTTAAAGTATTTTTTATATTAAATTGAAGATAGTGCAACTGTCATGGCAGGCAAAGACTGAAAATTCAGGTTGCCTTATAAATAAACAGTAAAAATGAGCAAATGCTGAGTTCGCTTCTGGAACAAAATGGAGTACTGTAGGAATTATTCTTAGGACTGAGACATTGCACAGGTAGAAAATAACAAGGGAAACCATTACAGTAAGCAAAAGGATGAAAAAAATACAGTGTGAGCCTGTTTTAAAACAATAAGGGATGTTGCCCAAGTCCCACGGCGTGATAAGTATTTAATATTCATAGAAGCGTGACTGAAAGTGCCTGGATTTTGAGTATCAAACTCTGGTTTCAAATTTAGGATTGATTATATTTGGCAGAGGTGACAGGTATTTTCAAAGATACTAGACAAACGAGGAGCTGCAACTCTGGACAGCTCATTAGCCCTGAAAGCAAAAAAAAAATTATTAAAAGACTACAGGAATTATAAAGACAAAGGATATATTTTATGTCACATGGTCCCTGAAAGAAACCTTCAGGACCAGCAGTTTTGGAGAAGAATGAAAAATTGTATGTAGCTTATGTGAAGCAAAGAAAATGTTTGTTTCCTGGCCAGCAATCAGTTGTCTAAGTTGGCAGGGATTCTGTTTCTTAGCTACCCCATCAGGGTATAAATCAGTTTTTAACATACGATTTTCCTCTTTCATTTTGAAAAGAACAGTTTCTGAAGTCATGCAAACATCTACCGTAGAAGTTTTACTTCTACATTCAAGCATTTGAGAAGCAACTATTTCCAGTCCCTCCTTGATTTCAAAGAAAAGGCACATAAAGAAAGGGTGGAACATACTGACAACTCTAAATTCCCATTACCTAACCCACCTGCCTTTCATTTGCCCCCTGTTTCCCTGCTGGAGCGCAGGGACAGCCGTGGGACGTGGCTGTGCCCTGGGGCTCTGAGACTCCCACGGGGCTGAGGAGCTGGCAAACCGCCTCTGGGGGCTGGGAGCAGGGTCAGGCCATGGGCAGAGCCAGCACCTCCCCAGGTCTGAGCATCGCTGGGTGCTGGGGCTTGGAAACCTCCCAGAGGAGAGGCAGGGGTGGATGTGAGCGGAGCAAAGCGGTGAGAAAAGCCAGGAGGCAGGAGTTCCCTGAGATGAAACGAGGGAAGAGAGGGGCTATTTAGGAATACCAATGGTTTCCCATTGTAATGGATTTCCTTTCCTACTTTACTTTAGAACAAACCCCTTCTCTTCATTTTGTTTATTACAATTATCCTAGAAAAAATCTACCGGATTACAAGAATGAATCAGAAACTCTGAAGTGGTACTTTGTGCCCCAATTATTGCTACGTCCTGCCATTTGGATAGTCTAAAATACACAGCTGAACCTCCTGGCAGAATAAACAATGCAAGCTGGTAGCAATCATGTTGAGTCAGTAACGCAAAAAAATCTCTACGAGTTTGGAAGGTGTGAAAAAACAAAGAAGGAAATAGAAGTTGTTAAAACCAGAAATGAGCTATTCCATGCTAAAGCAGTCTGTAAAAGTCTCAGGAGAGTTAAGGCACTTTAAATGATAGCAGCTTGTAATGGCATGCTGGGCTTCAAGATATGGTGATGAGCTCAAAATTAATTTGGAGCTTAAAGGAATCTCATCAATACCTCAACAAATGTGCTTGAAAGACCTTATGTGATTTCTGAAAATACCAGAATTTACTTAGTCCTTCCCTACAGTGTTTATGTTAAAACAAACGATGAGAATAGCATCTGGAGAACCGACTGTGCTTGTAACACGTTGGGTTCTCCACACACATATGGGAAACACAACAGTTGTGATGATACACACACGGGCGGTACGTGTCGCTTATAAGATTTTCTTATAAATTGTGGCTGGAGTGAAGAGGAACTTTGGCAATTGTTAGACTGCAAATGCTGCTATATTTCAGCAGATTCTGACCTTTTCAGTCTGATTCACTGGTCACTGCTTTTCTACAGCTGCTGTGGCCTCAGAGCTGATCAAGGAGTCAGTCGGGGCACGTTAGAAGAAATAATTCAAGTTTATGACACCAATTACTGGCCTGCACAGAATACTGCCAAAATTTCCTCAGGTTATTTCTCCAATTACTTTCATTCCCAGGCATTAGAGAGCTGTTCCTCTGCTGCTATATTTACACCCAGGTTCAAAGTGGGCTACTTTGTGAGTAAAAGACTTCCCGCTTCCACTCTCCTGTTTCTTTTTCCAGTGCTGAAGAGTCTGGTTTTAAAGAAAAGGATCTGAAATGGTGTCCCAAATTCTTTTCCTTTTGGAATAAATGATCTAGCTGTTAGTGAACCTCCCACCACCTTGTGATGCTGAGTGAGCGCCCCTTCTTTTTTTTTCTTTTTTTTTTTTTCCCCTCCTTATGACAATGGTATCAGTTCGGTGCACAGGCATCGAGACCGAAACATCAAGAGCTCGCTATTGAGAAGTGCTCACAAATCTGAGCCCTGCTGTTTCCCTCCAGGCTTTTGTTACTGCGCCAGCAGCATGTGTGCAGGGTAGGTAAGGCTGGCAGAGAACATGGCAAATCTACACCGTTACAATCCAGCAAAGAGCAGGAAACTGGGGAGAAACCAAGCCTTAATGCCAGCAGCAGAGTAGGACGAGGGGTACTGGGGCAGGGAGACTAACAATTGTAAAGGAATAGAGTGCTTTACAGAGGCAGCTCCGAAGGCTTGAGAGCACAGAACCCGTGCAGAAGGACACTCAGCTGTCCTCTCCTGGCCATGAAGCAGGTGAGGTGGGGAGCAAGCTGAGCCTGGCAATGGAACATGTCTTTCCAGAGCGGCTGTACCCCTTTTTAACCTTCCCCTGCCCTGCCCCACCGGTTTCAGTTCATGAGTAGCTGTGGGCACAGGCTGGAACCAGCATCACGTAGATACTAGATGGAGAAGCAGCAGCTGAAGAATATTGGTATCTTCTTGTTCTTTCTATAACACGCAGCATTCTTGCAGCAAATGCTTTATTTTTATTTTTATTTTTTATTGGTCCATTTTTTGTTTTTCCAGTTCTGCTTTTCCAAGGTCAAATTGTGATAACCTTGGGCAAAATCCCAACCCTGTTGAAATGAATGAAAGTTTCTCCTTAGACTCCAAATGGACCAAGATTTTACTTTGTGTGTTGTAGATATGAGTTACCAAGAGTGATGGTGTAGTATTAAAGATGGTGATGTATTAAAGAGGGGTACTTTTCAAGTAATGCGCTGTTGCTTTTCAAAAGCCCTTACTTTCTCTTATTCTAAGGATAAGAAATTAATTTCCAAATAATTATAATGTTTAGTATCTAAGGGCCTCAGCCTTAATATTCATAGGATGTGTAAGATTTGAGCTGTAAGTTGACACATTGATAACACCTTGCAGGCAGTGGCCCCAGGTGTGTGCACACTTGCCCATGGCAGAGCGGGGCAGGGAGGGCAGGGGAAGGCTGGAGCGTGGTTTGCTTTGGGGCTTCCACGCTGCTGAAAGAGCACAAGGAGAGGGAACACAAGAGCAAGCACAAGAGTTCAGCAGCACTACGGTTGCATCCTAGTATTAATTACAATGGAAACGATTTTAAATTGCAGCTTATGCAAAATCCACAGAAGTGAAGTGTGATGTCTGCTTGGCGTGGGTGTGAGATCACCTGTGAAAGGAGGCACAGATTGGTGGCTCCCACAGAACACAAGAGCACACCGATGGCCACCTGGGTCTGCCCAGCCCCTCACACCTCGCTCACACACAGTCTCTCCGACAGCAGATGTCCCACAATGAGGCGTATAAACCTTGTGTAGGATAATGAAGCATGTGCTAAGAAGATTCCATTTTATGTAAAAATGTTTGCGAACCATTTGCAATTTCTCATCTGAATTATTTTAAATTACTTGCTGTATAATTTTGACTTGAAATCCCTCATCTGTATCTCATTCACTAGGGGTTCACTATGTATTGAAGGCACTTTGATTGGAGATACACACCACACAGCCACGTATTCTCTGGCTGGGTAAGTGTCTCAACAGTAAGCTGCCTCTGTATATGAATCTTAATTTTGTTTTCTGCTGCTGTTTTCTAACTCTAGCTTATTAATGAAACAGAATGCAAGTGAGATGACAAACCAAGCGTAGCGAAGAAGCAAAGAAAACTCTCCAACTGCTATTTTTTCATTTCAGTTGCCCAAAGATGATACCCAAACACACACAGAGTATGTGTCAGGAAGCTAAATCAAGATTCAAGGGCTGACTATTTATAAAATGCATTCTCAAAGTTGATTTTTAAAAAGTCTTTTCTTACCATCAGCTTTGCTTCCCTCTTCCACCAAGAGCTTTGTAATGTTGAGAAAGCCTTTGGCAGAAGCCAAATGGAGAGGCCTGTCTCCAACTTCACCGCTTGCATTCACATCAGCGCCGAACTTCAGTAAGAGGTGGGTCACCTACATATTTCATCAAGGCTCATTAAAATATCACATTAAAATAAATCAGATAGAATATTGCATTGGGTAATAACATATGTGGTGCCTCTCTTTAAAGTTACAATAGGGAGAGGAGATTTAATAGAAAACTCATTTTTAAGTTACGTATCCATAAAAATATTACAATTCTTGAAAGCAGGTGCCCATTCATTCTCTCCAATGTTACGCATGGCAAAGGGCTAGGCACAAGACACATGTATTTGTTTAAGTGACCACTCGGTGTCATAAAGAAAATACTCTCAAAATCCACCAACATGAGAGCTGAAGCTTCCTCTCCCAGCAGTGTCCCTTATCTCCAGAGCACCACGTGTGCTTTCAGCAGCGTTTCACAAGGCTGCCACTCTTTGCTCAGAAGTGGCTTATGGCAAATAAGCAAACTAATCTTAGCCCAACATGCAAGGAGTTTCTTAATGGTACTGGATGTAGAGGTGCATATATATGCAAATAAGGATCTCCAGAACACATCCCTGGTTCACACCTTGCTGTCACTCAGCCACAGAAAAAGAGCATTTTCAATCATCTGTGCATCTGGACTCTGCTCTTTCAAAAGCTTTTCCTACAACAACTCTTCAATAAACTCCAAGTAATGTCACTGAAACGAAAAATACACTCTGCCTAGAGGTCGTCCTTTGAAACATCAACGTATCCCAGAATACATGCTTTCAGCCAAAGAAATGTATAGGAATGACTTGCATAAGCCAAAATAGACCCATTATTACATTTCACATGAAAGGGCTATTGAAGGCAAATGACCAGACTTCCAGATTAACCATATGTCAATTAGACGCTAGTAAAAGAAAGAGAATTGGGAAGTTCAGTGCCAGCCTTGGTCAGAACTTCACGTGGTGTCTCAAGAAGTCTGGGATCCATGTCACTGGACTTGAATGCTGGACTTGGCATGGGAAATTCTGCTTTCTACATGATGATTGTTTCTGTTAAAAGTGGCCACAATTTAGTTTGTGAATTCCAAGGGAAAACCAGTGGAATTGCCATTTCATTATTACTGGGAAGTGATGCCCAGTTCCTTGGAGAGGTTTAAGGAAGTCTCCTCACATTCCTTATGCAAGCTCTGAATCGTGAGATGAAGAAACTTCAAATGCAATATGCCTTTGGGCCCAAGTCTCTCCATAGGTTATCAAAGATAACGAGACAATCATTTGCTTCAGGAGGTCTAGAAGGGAGGATACCAATTTTTGCTGGGGTCTAGCACAGAGGACTAGTGTAGGAATTTCCTGTTGATATTTAGACTATGAGAACAACCGGTGATTGACTCACAAGTGTAACCTCAGGATGGGATGCCTTTTCATGGTAGGGCTCTCTGGAACATAAAGCAAAAATATCTGACACTAAACCTATCGCTGCTTTGCTGTTCTGCTTCCCTCTCCTGGTTACCTAAAAGGTAAGCTGAAAGCTGCTGAAATTCCCCCTTTCATTACCTGGTCATGGCCGTAGTATGCAGCAATGTGCAACGGGGTGAAAAACACTGCATCCTGAACGTTCACGTAAGCTCCGTGCTGCAAGAGAATATCAACAGCCTAGAAGGAAAAAGAAAGTTCCAATCAGAAGCACTAGATATTTATAAGTTTGTGGGCAGCTAGTAAAACGGGATTTTGAAACCTTACATCACCAGCTTAAAAGAAAGCAAAAGGCCCCAAAGAGGCAAGCTCTAAAGGTGAAGAACTGCATCCAACAGGTAAAAGTGATTAACTTACAGTACTTTAACTGAACACTGAATGTCACTGATGCTTCATAAATAAGCCTGAAAATGGTTTTGCCAGTAAAAAGACTGTTTTATAAGGTAAAAGGCACAGAAATTACTATCTGGAGTTTCTCAGACTAACCTTTAATTTTCTTTTAACCATTATGAACAAAGAGCAGTAAACAGAGTTTTTAGAAGTAAAAAAACCAAACAAACCCAAGCTGAAAGGTCCTTTTAAATGTATGTGTGTGAAGTAAATCCTCAAGCATAATTCCCTCAGTGTGTAAAGATTTCTTTGTATTTTAGAAGATAATAGCCCTTTGGCTTCAATAAATAATCTAAGTGTTTTCTTTCAAATTTCCACATTTTTGGTCTTCCAGGAGGCCACTGTTTTCCTGGACAGGTATGAATTATCAAACATTTGCTTTCTGAATAACTGTCAAAATAAAAGGCTGAATGAAACCACTTTGGACTGTACATCGAAACCCGAGGGCTGCTGGTGGGTTTGAAGCCCACAGGAGCCTTTGTGCTCACTGAGGGGCTTGTGCCGTGATTGTTTGAGTAGTTCCACGTGGTGTTTTGATGAATGTTAATTTTTGAGTCTAATGATGATGAAAGATGCTGGCCTGTGACTCGCCCACAGTACGGTGAGCAACTGGGAAACACCTCCCTGGCAACTGGGAGAACTGACAAAGAAGGGGGAACGGCCGGCTTGGACACCAGGCTGTTTGTCCCTGCACCTCCTGCTGAGGCTTCCCTTGATGATGCCAATTAACTCTAGGGGCAACGACACGCATTTCTGTCAACTGCTAGCTAAGCTGAGGCCACCGAATCATTTCACATGTGCAACAACGAGGCCAGTCATTTACATCCATGTCCTTCTCAAGTGCTCAGAGAATGGAAACCTGTTACCAAGCAACATTGCTGTACAGGGGTTATTACTTTACACAATTTAAATCGAAACACATTTTTTCCCTGGGACTGCCTGAATGCGTTTCTGTGTAAGGTCCATTCCGTGACACCTCCAAGTGTGTCTGTGTCCCATCACTGTTAACCGTGTCCGTGTGGCACAGCAGTAAGCCTGCCCTGGAGCAGGACCAGTTCTGGCTCTGCAGAACCCAGGGGCTTCAACGGCTCCAGCACGTTCCAGGAGGCTCCTCAGTGCTGCAGGAAGGAGCCCTGCTGTTGAGGACGGGCTGGAGGAGGTGAGGATCACTGTGCTGCTGTGGATCTGCTCCTCAGCACCTCTCCGAGTGCAAACGATGGGAAACGCTGTCTGTCTGTGCCTGATGTTTTTTCCAGCAGGTTGCAGTGTGCTGGGAGCACACCAGGCAGGGGCAGCTGCGGTTCTGATGTTGGTGGGATGAACAGTGGGTGCTGGCTGTGAATTAGAATGTGGCCAAGCCCTACAAATGCTGGTGCTGTGGTGCTGCTCCAGAGACACGTGAGTCCCAGGCGGGTGGCAAGGGAGAAGGCAAGAACTGGCAGGAGTGAGGGGACTCCCAGTGATGGAGAGCATCCCAAGCAGCCCCAGCCAGACCTGGCAGGTCATAGGGAACCACAGAACCACCCAGGCTGGAAAGAGCTCTGGAGATTGTCCCTCCTATCAGCTGGAGAACAGCCCAGTAACAGGCTCAGCACCAGCACTTCCCGGGCGAGGGTCAGTGTGTCCCGGCAGTGAATGAAGAACATGCTCAGGTACTGGTTGGTTAATGCAACCCACTCCCTCGCTGGGCATCCCATGTCCAGACAACATCCAGTATCCTGGTAGCTTGGTGGACCAGGGGTGGGGGACACGGAGCCAGAGAGTCTGTGATTTAATGCCTCGCTCGCTTTTGAGTGATTCATCTTAGACATTTTTCAAGAAACACCTGCCATAAAACTGCAGCTGCAGCTGTTGGCTCTGAAAAGAGATGTCTGGACCCGCAGCTCTTAGAAGAAGGTGGATGAGACTTCTTTGGATCAGTTTGATTTAAATTTAGGCACCCACGCGGGGAGGTGACCACAACTTCAATTCTCCTTAATGTCTTCAGAAGCTGGAATTCAAAATTTAAATTCATCTACAGGCCTCAAGGTGGATCTTCAAGATGAAAAAGCTGTGTTGAACAATGTGGATCCACCTCTCATGATAAACATAAAACTAGATGAATTTTGACACATTTTTCCAGGCTGTAGAAATGGCAACCATGCTAGATCTCCTGATAAAAAGAATTTTGTGAGTCATATTAAGCAATCTCCACTCAACTGTAAAAGGTGAGAGGGGTTCAGAGACGATCTTGGTAGTTTCACAGACAAGCTGTCTTTCCAAGGAAGTAAATGGAATCTTAGAAAGCACTGGAAGTTGTCACAGATGCTACAAGCAGGTGGGTAAGCTGGAGTGATGTGCGAGGAGAAAATTACTTCAGAAAGTAGGGGGGGAAATGCTGACACAAAAAGAGCTTTAAATTCTTACAGAAAGACCAAAAAAAGATTTTTATCCCCAGGAGACAGACTATGAGTAAAAGCGCAGCTCCCAACATAAGGGGGATTTTCAAGCTGTGGAGAAAGCAGCTCTTGCTGACTGTGTTTGGGGCTGGGAACTGGAGGCTGGAGGAGGGGACCCACGTCACAGGGTCTTAGTGGTTGGAAGGGACCTTTGAGACCATCGAGTCCAACCATCACCCATACGCAGTTCAGCAATGACAAAGACAAATCCTCTCCTGTGAGAGCCTGCTGGGGAGCAGCTCTGCTGGAAAGGACCCCGGGATGTGGGGAGCCCCAGGATGTGGGGGACCCCAGGACTTGGGGGACAGCAGGCTGAGTGTGAGCCAGTAGTGTGGCACGGCAGGTCCTGGGCTGGAGTCACAGCAGCAGAATGAGGGAAACAACTGCCCCCCTTTTCCTCCCATAAGCAATTTTTAATAAAAAAAATGGTTCTTACTTCGTAATTTTTCTTAAAATTGTCTTATGAAAAGTTTATTCAGAAGCTCTTTGAACACTCAAGTCAATTATGTTCACTTCAGAGGCAATTAATTAGGCTACTCTGAAGGTTAGAAGGAGTCAACAAAGTAAGACAGGACATAAAGTCTTTGTCTTTTGGACAAGGGCAAGGGATAAGAAACCCCTAAGAAAATAAAATCAATGATTATTGACTTTTTAGGAGGTAAAATTTAAATGAGAAGACAACCTCAACAATTAAGGCCTCTGCACCAGTGCTGGCCTCTGCACAGCCTTACACTAAAATATCTAAAGAGTCTATCTTCATTTTCAGGGTTCCTTTATTAATTAAACTATTGAAATAAAAATATCATTAGTGGCAAGCATTTGCCTAATTCCCTCCAATTTAGCAAATGTACATATGATCAGTTGTGTCCTGAGAGTGTCTTCACATTAGGTTATTTCAGCTCCCAACTCTCCATGTGTCTGTAAAAATTTGAGAACAAACTCTACCGGACTGAATTAAGAAACTGCTAAAGGGGGTTCTGAGTGTTTTACATAACCTCCTGATGAATGTACAATTAATTGTCTTTCTTAGGAAAACATCTACTGAAATATTTAATATGGGCCCTTCTGAGGACAGACATCAGACCAGCAATAAGCTTCTGCATGTTCTTTTATCTCCGCTGTTCCAATCAGATAAAACACAGGTCGTGTTTTAATCATTAATGAAAAAGGCAGGTATTGGCGCCTTGAAATAAAATGCTCTCCCCAGGATGGCTCTTGCTACAGGGTAGCCAAAGAAGGGGAATTTTTAAATATTCTGCCAATATTTGTAGAACCTAAAGACAGAATAGTTTACATGTTTTTATGCACTATTACTCAAAGGTAACTGCTCTGGTCCAAGGGATCACTGTGAATGTAACGATGTCATAATCTTAAAACGTCACATTGACTTCTTCTCCCTTAAGCAGGGGTCTGTCACACGCCTGGGGCACAGGCCATTCCTGGGGACAGGCAGACAGACGTGTGCTGTCGGGGACTGTCACTGCTTTCAGGGAATCCAGCAGCACCAGCTCCAGGGAAGCTCCCGCACCGAGACACAGCCCCATGCTTTTTCACCTGGGGGTTCCAAACACCCCGTGCTCCCGTTGGTGGGCTCTAAAACACTTCCTTCTCTTCATTCTACCTGGGAGAGCTCTGGGAGCTATGAGAAATAACTCTCAAATTCAAAACTCATGAGTTCCATCCTCTCGGTCGCTGGCTGGGTCCTCAGGTGGGTACATCCCGAGGATCTTTGTTTGCCCTTTATCTTCCAGCCTGTGCAGTCACATATATCCGTGCTGTGTGAACACCATTCCTGCATTCCTGGTTCTAGAATGATGCTGGAAATGTCTGAAAAATTGGTGTCAGATAAAAAAAAGGCCTGGGAAGATGCAGCACGAGCATAAAATGCAGGGAATGGAAGAAGAAAATGGGGGCTTGTTGAACCATTTAAATAAATTTAATTTTCCAAGGCTTTTTAAATCATTTGAAGGTGCCCCAATTCCTAGTAAAATTCCAGTGAAGAGAGAAGGTGCCAAACATGCTGATGTAACAGATGACTTGTGAATGAGGAGGAATATATTACTGTATAAAATCTATACGCTGGGACTAACTGCCCTGTCCCCAGCAGGCCCTTGCTACAAACACATTAAACCCTCGGATTTGCAAGTGGCACAAATGAAGTGTCCCTGGGGCAGCCCTCGGTCCAGCTCCGCACCCAGAGATGTTCTCATCTCAGCAGGACAACTGTGATTTACCAGATGACAGAGGCACTGGTGCTGGTTTTCCAGCGCGGTGATACTGGACAGCACACAAACGTGTACGAGGCACATGCATTATTTATTTAGCAACGGCCTCCCTGGGCTGCAAACATATAACGTTTTCAAATCAAGACTCTTAATGAGGGATTTACTAAACTTATTTGTGTGTTTCTAACACATTCATCAGCTTATTTTGTAATTTTTCATAAATATTTCATAAATTTTTCATTCTTCCCGTTG
>JAOQGL010000004.1:33863041-33883243 GCA_027564165.1 Gallinago nigripennis | reverse complement strand
TCTTTCTCTTAAATAGAGTCACTCCTCTTCTGTAGTAAAAGACTGTTACATAGGTTGGCGTGTATATCTCTGCTATTTATTTATTTAATGGTATAAATAATTATTTATCTTACTGGAATTAGGAAGATGACAAAAAAATCTGTTTTCTCTTTCTTTAATTTATTCCATTTTTTAATGGGCTTTGAAAAAAATTATTCCATAGTTCCATGAATATTAATGTAGTTGAGGACAAAACAAGCTATTTAATCTAGCAGCGGAGCTTCTCAGCTGACCGAAAATTTCCAAGCTATACAAGGAATGCAGGAAAAAGCTTGCCCTTGGACTATAAATCTGCAGTCCCCAGACCAGCAGCTGAACCAAAGGAGTTCTACAGAGCCCCGCTCCCTTTATGGAGAACACTGCTGATAAAGATCTGATCGTTCCCAAGAAAGAAATAAGGGGCTTTTCAAAACCACTCACAATGTTATTTCTTGTCACGTTAATGGTCTTATCCTTGTGGTATTCTGAGCACCCTTTTTTCAATAACCCCAGTAGGAGGTAAAGAATGAGACAAATAGCAGACCTTCCTCTGACATTTGCAAGAGAAGGCCCAGACGTTTTAAAAATTACTTGAAAGTATAATGCAGAGAAGAGTACTCTGTATTTCCCACAGAGGAAACATTAAACACAGACTCCATAAAAGTGAAAAAGATCATTAGAGAGTTAAGACTCTGGTTAATATCTCCATTCTAACTGCACAGATTGATCAGATACGGTGGTTCCTTGTGTGACTTTGAGCAGTAGGTTACACGAGGAGGATTTCCATGGCGCCAATGGGAAGAGCTCTGTGTGTGTGTGAAGGGAAGGTCGTGATGCCCCCTGAGCTGAGGGACGTGATGCTCTCAAGGTAACAGAGGGCTGTCACCAACCCCATCTTTATCCACCCTGGCTTTTCCAAGAACTGCAAACACACCTGTCGGGTTTGGAGCGGTTTGGAACCGGTGTGGAGGCTGCAAGCAATGGAAAGCTAAATGCACCAGTAGGCTTGGTTGCCCCTGGGGGCCACAAGACTGGGGAAGGTCCCCGCAGACAAAGTATGCATAAACCCCCCATATCGTGAATTTATACATCAAAGATACACAACTAGATCCACAGCTTACAGGCAACTTTTAATGTCACCTTTTCTACATTTCTCCTTTGCACAGTTATTTTTCCTTGCATTTCTCACTGAGTATCTCTCTTTAAAGAGTTCTGATGTTTCTGTCTCCATAAATTAGTCCAGCACTCTGTATAAGTTAAAACTTTTACTCAAGCAGAGGACAAAATCTTTGATTGCTTAATGGACCCAAAGGAGCTAAAAAGCAAAGTACCTGAACTCATGAGTGCGTTTACAGTCATAAACCCTTCATAACCGAGGTAATTTTGCACACCCAGTACTTTAAGACATTAAAAAAAATAAATAAATTACACTGAGTGAGCTGTTGCCAGGGTGACAGAAATGAGATGATGTGTGAAATGACTGAACTGAGGTGGTAAATGATAAGAAAACAGATTCATGACTGACAGCACGTCTAGAAAGGGAAGGGCCTGATTTATAGGCCTCGGGGGAATCTCACCCCTCTCTGCCTTCCTCTGCTCCCCACAGAGATAAGTCCCCAACCCACAGGAGACTTATCAATATGGATGCTTGAGATTCACGCTAGACTTACCCTGACAACAGTTTTCTCTGTACTAATCTGAAGTATAAAATAGCTCTAAAGTGAGAACCTCTGTCCCTTTCTGAAGTGAAAATCACAGAGCTGTGAAGCAGAGCCTGAGAGACCTAGAACTGGTCTCCACATCCAGGTTCAGAAACCCTGACATGCATGAGTGAGTGTTTCATCATGTACCTGCTGGTTAACACTTCTGATATTTAGAAAACAATGCCATTTATTGCCAAGACTTTAAAGACATTTATATAAAGGTAAGAGATGTACAAACAGATCTGGGTCTTTTGTGCGTATTTGTTCAATGCAAAAATGCACAGATGTACCTTTCCCAGAGTGTAGCAAAGATTAAATGAAATTTAGCTGCACTAAACCAATTCTGAGTTGCTTTTTGAAAGGCAACATCTAAAATCTAAAGCAACTGTTAGGTAACATTAGCTCTCAATGCCCAGAGAGAGAAGGAGAAGGGTACCTTGTGGTGGCCAGCGATGGTGGCAATGTGGAGGGCTGTCAGAGCTCCGTACCCCACTTGCTGGATGTCAGCCCCCCCATGCAGCAGCGCCGTTAACAGCTCGGCGTTGTCCTAGAAGGCATGTTTCACACGTTATTTGTGGGACACGGCTCTAACAGCCCCAGGGAGGGAGGCAGAGGGAGTGGGACGTGTCAAGGCAGCTCTTACAGGGCTGCATTTCCAGGGCAGGAACTGGCCGTGGCCACAGGAGCAGAGTGCTAGGGGGGTGGAGGGGAGATTTGTCCCGGGCACCAGAAGTCTCTCTGTTCCTATTCTAAAGCCTGCACCTCTAAAAACACGTCTCTATTTTGAATATATGGTGTCTTTAAAGATCTCCCAGTCTCCAAGCTGTTATTAAGTGCTCACACAAACTGTTTAAATGTCAAAACATTACGGTACCTAACATAGAAGAAGGGCACCTGAGGAGTTCCCAGGATAAATATACAGCATGTATGCCAGATTGTGAACTGGGAGCTGATTTTTGTATCATTCCACTTCTTTCCTGTTATACATGTAGTTTTTACTACAACTTCTTCCAGGCACAACATCAGCAATGGGCACTATCAAATGATAGTGATAAAATACAGCTGAGAAAGTTAGGAGTCATAATGACCAGGCAACATAACAATTAATAAATTCTCCTTTACAAACAGTGAAATAAAAAAGAGAAGTGAAATGATAGGTCTGGGGACACTGGCAGAACTTGCAGAAGAATCCAGGCCATCTTTCTCACCATCTCTTGTTCCAACTGCACCAACTAAAGCTACTGTAATTGTCACTTCTTGGGACCTGCCTTCCCTCCTTCAGGACTGGGGATGAGACTTCTCCAGTCCCTTTGCTTTGTTTCCTAAGAGGAAACGCACACAACACAGGGGGAAAAGAGGTACTAAAAGCCCTAAACGTCCTCATCCTTCTCTGCCTCTTCAGAGCAGAGACTAAAAGAAGGGCAAGAATAAATCAATGCCAGAGAAGCAGCGGTTAAAATATATCCATGAAAGCATAACATTTGTTCATACTGAAATGGTTTTCCTATTTTCAGGAATTTCTGGTTCTTTTCATCAGTTCTATTCAAAATAATTTACCTTATAAGCTGCCAAGTGCAGAGCTGTAAATCCGTTTCTTGTGAGCCTGGATGGGCGCAGTCCTTTTAGCATAAGAGTTCTAATGTGTGATTTGTTACCTTCAGGAGGAGAATTGGAAAACAAAATCAATTACAGAGAAGAATGCACAGATGAAGTAAGAAACTTCTGTGTGAGTCTGGAAGCAAAGAGAAATAGGGAGCTTATCTGCTGACCTGAGGCAAGTCATGAAATACTTCTCGTGAAACCTCAGATGGGATGGGCACCACCTCCTTACCCAGCGGGACAGTGCAGATCCGGCCAGGGGCTGGCTCACTGATTGTTCATGCTTTTATACGGATTCCTTAAGGACAGCTGAACTTCTAAAGAAGCAAACTCGTTTTTTAACACCCAGAGCGTGCTGCAAAGGACTCCATACACCAGCAGGTGCTCCCAGCAGCTCTGGTTCCTCAGGCACTGAGCTCAGAAGGGCAGCGCTGCTCTCCCTCCCCACAGCAGGACTGCGGGACAGCTTTGGGGGATGCTGCTGGGTGTCAGCGTGGGAAAGGAGCTTTTACCCTTCCCTTCTGGTGCACACTGAAGGTCCCAAAAATGTGTCTGCCTTCTGAATACCTCTGGCAGTGATCAAGGACAATGCTGGATCTAACAGCTTCTCTCCCTCCTTCAAGTGGTCACACACCATCCCTAATGAATCAACATTGCATGTTTTCTTGAGTTTCCTCTCTGCGATCCCACCCATGGCTCTAATGTTACCAGGTACCAATGCCATCTTTGGATTTGATCTTGCACTCTCTGAAATCAAGTGTAAAGATCCACTCAATTTCCAGCGTGCAGGATCAGGCCCTTCTTCATGACAGCATCTAAGATGAGCACATCATTTATGCACGTTAAGTACTTTGACCAGCTGGAACCTTAGGGTAAAATTCTCTTTGCCTCTCTCAGCCAATTTCTGCTGAAAATTGTACAACAAGCGCAAAGTGTGTTCATGAGCTGATGGCTCCCTACGTGGGTAACAGCAGCAGTGTGGATCCAAGTGGAAAATCCCACCACTACTGTGTTTTTATGAGCATCCCACAACATACCTTGCACTCTTTTCTCGTGTACTCCGATCTGCTATCTGCAACAATCCTATCAGCTGGGTTTATTTCACTAAAGCATTTGAGTTGTTCCTTTAATCACCATGAAATAAAATACAGGTATTTTCATTAGAGCAGAAAAATAGATGTTGTATGTATGGCAAAGTATTGCTAAAAGCAGCTCCCTGGCCTGAAGTCTGTACCACGCGCAGAAATGCAGAGCAATGCTGTACAACCAGTATGGGTTGATCAGATTAGTTGAACACCTCTAGTGAAAAATGCCACATTATCAACCAGAACTTCTCCTGGGCTGGAGAACCAGCCATAACGGGATTCTGTGGAACTTGGCAGTGGAGCTGGGAGCAATGCTAGAGGTGCTTATCCAGCTCTCACCAAGGACAACACGGAGAGGAACTCACGGAGAACACAACCTTCCTGGCAGCTATCAGACAGAACAAAGCAGTAGCCATGTAGATAAAATGTTTAAAGAACCTCATATTTAAAATACATACCCCCACACACGCAGCATAAATGAAGAAGAGAGAGCCCATTTTCTGTGCGGTAATTTAAATTGACTTTGCAGAAGGCCTCATCGGAGCTGAAAAAAAAAAGATTTTACAGATTATTACTATTTTCATCCTTTAGCACAGTTTCATTTGGAAAAAAAATATAAAAGAGAAATATCAATATAATTTTGGAGACATGGGGCTAAATTTATACCAGTTTACACTCTGTAAATCTAGAAATGCTTTACTAATAACAAGTGAGTAGTCCAGATTTATAGTTTTCTGAACAATACTGCTATTCAGTTACAATATCCATATTCTAAAATCAGCCAAATTAGAGGGAAAAAAAGAGGAAAAACTTTAGAAATATAAATAATCTGTACAAAACCAGTTTTTTATTGATACAATACTAACTAAGAAATATTTTAAATCAATTTATTTGTTCTAAACTGATGCACAGGATACACACAGAACTAGAGGCAACCAAGCCAAGTCAGAAGAATAACCAGAAAAGCCTTTCAGCAAGTAAGGCCCGTAATGCTCAGCAGGCTGGCGTGATTTTACAGCTCTGCTTTTATGCTTTGCTTTATTGTGATACATTAAAATAGAATTTTAAAATAATTTCTAGATCCTCATTTTGACTTCACATAATCTTGTGGTCAAGTATTTCTGGTTTTGATATAAACAATTAAAATATTATAGTTTTTCTCACAAGGAAAGGCTTGTTCACACTTAAAATTCTCAGACAACTAAATTTCACTTACATATTGTGACACTGGAAAAATGAAGCTCAATTATTTAATACTTAATTTTCTTCCACATTTTTGGTACAGTGTCACATTTTTACATAGCTTAATGATTTCATAGTGCTTCCTGGGCCACACAAGGATGAAATGAATAATTAAAATGAAGTAATTATTATTAATACATTTCTAATGCAGTAACTCTTAAATAGGGTGCATAGCAAGCTCGACTCATTAAAAGACATTCAGAATATGTATCTGATGCTCTGGTCTGTGTGAGAGCGTGGGGTTATACCCACCTCTGGTTACAAGTCCTACCCAAAAGCCATTATAGCTTTACTTGAAAAATTCCTGAATGCCTGAAGTGTCACATTTATTTTTTAAACAGTGACCAAAGCCTCTGAAAAGTGTGAATCAGTGATCGCTCTATTTTTACTCACAGATTGATAAATCATTACTGTACTTGAACATTTCAGCTTCTGCCATCGAGTCTCATGGGTTTCCTTTAGCACAGATTGATTGTTACTGCTCCATCAAATATTCTCAGTAATTACATTTGTTAACAATTAACTACAAATAGCAATTAATACTTTTGTGGAGAATGCTGATTTTGGTCTGTCAAGTTCAGGGTTTTTCCATTCAGTATCACTACACAACAATCATGCCTTAGCAGAATATTTAGGATTTCTAGATACAGAAATCATCCCGAGCGAGTAGCACTGCTAATCATAGTTAACAAAGTTGTAATTAAAAACAAGATTTTAATACTTCTCACTCCTTTTAAAATATAAACTCTTTCTTACAGAGACTGACATGGGCATGACATTTATATGACCAGTTTGACTTTTTTGAGCTTGTGATTTATTTCTGATTAGAATCCTCTATTTTTTCAAGTGGTTTTGATGCCTGAAATTATTTACCTGACCATTTTCTTTACTTATTCACAGTCAGTGAGCTGGGTGTTTTCTGTATTTGAGCTCTTCAGGTAATGCCCGTGTCACTTGGCTGGGTGACCTTGGTCGTTAGCACGTGCTGTGCTGAGAAACTGATCACAATCAGGAATTTAAAATCCACGTTCAGAAGAAAATCTTCTTTTGTGTTTGTTTATAATCTGTTACTTCAGCAATATGACAGACTGAAGAAACACCTTAGCAAAACTGAAAAGTACCACAATAAACTTAGACACCCCACTAAAGCTAATTAATTTACAACAGTATACAAGTGTTTGTTGTAAAATATCGGCATTAGTAATTAACAGCCACTAATTTTGGTACTATGCTGTGGGACTCTGGCCCAGAACTGTAGCGACACATTCCCAAAAATAGACATTAAAGAATGTGCATTCCATATGGGAGACACTCCTTCCATAAGGATACACCTGAAACTGAAAATACTGTTTAATAGCAAATACTCATTTGAAAGAAATTAATAAACAAGTTTCCAGAATATTTTACCTAAAAACATGCTTCAGTTCTGTCAGCTCCTTTTCTTTGATTTGCAGGTCATCTTCTAACCGTTCTATGATTATAGCATACGATTCGCTAACTTTCTTCTTCCATTCATCTAACAACAGAAAAAACCTGATTCATAAAATGCTTCAAAACACATCAAACCAGCAACTCACACCATAATGTCCCAGTAACCACAGCACTTCATTTTTAAACAACCAATTGTACACTCCTTCACATATTTTCCTATTAAAGTGGGAAAGTTTAAAATATTACAGCTATTAAACTGTTCTTGCTGCGACAATTATAGACACATAAACACTGATTTCATAGACAACTAATACACGTGAATCCTTATCAGAAACAATTTTAACTTGAACAAGAGAAAACTCAAGTCTCAGGTTGCATTTGTTAGCTCTTATTTCCTACATCTCAGCAGAGACACACAGCATAAAATAGTCAGAAGTTTAAAGGTTTTTCTAATGAAGTATGAGTTAAATCAACACAATAATTTAAGTTAACAAGATCTTACAGGATTACACAAAGAAATTTAGTTTACTAGCTTTCTGAGTTCCGTTACAGACTGAATATGTGACTTGGGTTAAGTCATTCTTCTTGTAAGCCAAGAACAGCACAATACCTTATCCTTGAACTCAGGAGTAAATTAGCAATGAGTTATTTCCTGAAATATCATTTGCATCTTGTAGATGGATGTATGGTATATGGTGTTTAAAAAGCAGCGTTAATTACCAGTGCAAGTTTGGGTTGGTCTAGATTTATAATTTCCCATTTGTCCAATATATCTTCTTTGTTTCAGCAAAGTTCCTGCAGTCATACGATTCCTTGTTCGAGAGCAGTGACAGTCCCACTGAAAAATACTTTTGATAGTCTCTGGCTAAAAATAAACCCTGTGCCAAATGGAATGTCATGCAACAATGACACGGAGCAAAACTGGCAGTGCTGCCAACTGTAAAAAAAAATAAAAAAATAAGGGTACATAATCAGCTTGCTCAAAGCCTCCTGTCTGTCCCAACAGAAGCAGTTGCTCTCGTCTGTTGAATCCCTAACGCTGGGGGGAAGTGGGTGATTTGGAGCTTGCTACTGGTTTTGCAGAGAAAAAGGAGTTTTAGAAGCTGAATCCCAAGGATACTCTGAGGATCCCTGAGGGGTGCTTGGGGTCCCCAGGCTGGAGGGGCCAGGGATGATCTCAGCTGGTCACACCAGAATGAATCCTGACCTGGGGGAGAGCCATGAAACACCTGGGTATCTTACTTGGGAGGCGTCACCCCAGAGAGTACTGGTTTTTGCGGTGGTGTGATGTTTGTGCACGTTGTTACGCCGAGGAAGCTCAGCACCTTTGCTCCCTGCACAGGAGCTCTGCAGAGATCCCCCCCCTCAGCTGGGCAGCAGCAGCTGGGACGGGCCGTGGTGCCGCCGGGGAAGGAGGGGACCTGCTGGCAGCGGGGCTGGCCACCAAGGGAGGGCACTCGCCAGGTCACTGCTGCTCCCGCTCCAGCCAGAAGCTCTCCAGAGAGGGAGGAGGACACGGCCAAACTGCTTGGTTCCTCTTCCAGGCAGACGGCAGCTGAGGACCAGGTATAAATCCTTTGCTGAGTCCCATTTGTCCCGTTTGTCAGCATTTCACCTCGGCCCCTCTGCAAAGCGACGCAGTGACCCCCCCGCCATCTGGCTAACGGCAAGGGTGACCCAGGGAAAGGCCCTGTGTCCACACACATCCGTGCAAACAGATCCCAAGAGAATGAGTCCACGCTGTGTGCAGGGCTGCCCTCCTGGGAGACCGTGCTTCAGAACTGCCAAAGATGGTCAATAGTGAAAAACCACCACTTTTCAGTGGCACACACAGCATCCCCTGGGCGACCTGGTGAGCACAGCCCTGCCCCTCTGCTCTCTGCCCTTTTCACTGCCCTTTCCCCACCTTCTCTATCACATGGGACTACTTTGCACATATTGGCCCAGGATTTCCTGCTGGTTTCTGTATGGGTCTCCTTTTCTTGTTTTATTTATTTATTTGGTATACATATAGTTACATGAGAATAAATATACGCACGTATATTTATTTACTTTTACATACACATCTGTATATTTAAAGTGTTGATTGACCTTGGCAGCAGTTCTGTGTGTACGCTTCTTACTTTTCCCAGTTAAGGATTCAGGAAAGAAGAGATGTTAATATAATCCACATATATAAAATCTTCAACACGCTGCATCCCATTGTAAACAGACTCGCGCTCCTGTGATAGCTCCGACACAGCACCAGCTCATCCCTTATTTGCACTGATTTACACATAAAACCAAGGATGTATTTCAGAAGACTTTGAACTACTTTGACAACACGCCCTGTGATATTCAACCAAATATTTGCAAAAAGGCACCAGCCTCGCAATCGATCCTCCGCATCCAGTTGCCAAGCAACCGGGAGAGCTGGAAACGCCGCTCGGAGATGGGTATCTCCTCTCCTGCCGCTCCCAGCAGCTGAGGGCTGCTCGGTTTTCTCCAGATGCCTGAAAAGCAGCCATAGCTGTGCAAAGGCAAGCGTTGCAGCCATCTCTCCCTCCCACCAGAGCGTTCTGGGGTGAGAAGGCCTGCAGGGCATGTCCCCCTCAGCACACCCCCCCCTCGGCAGCCTGGGCTCTGTCAGGAGCTCGGCAAGGGATGCATTTTGTCTTTCAGAGCAGAGGAGTTTTCTGACTGTTTTCTGATCCACTCATGCAGGAGGGTGTTTACCATATTAGGATTGCCTTTGACTGTCAAATAAGAGAGATCAGCCTTTTTCTTCGTAGCCTGTGCATTTAGGAGCTGGACCTCCTGGCTGTGAGACGGGGTGTCTCAGTGCTTGGGCAGGGGTTTGCACCCCCACAGCATTCAAACTCAGTTTTACCATAGAATCACAGAACCATCAAGGTTGGAAGGGACCTTCCAGACCATGGAGTCCAACCACCAGCCCAGCACTGCCCAAACCCCCCCTGACCCATGTCCCTCAGCACCACGTCTGCCCGGCTTTGAAACCCCTCCAGGGATGGGGACTCCACCACTGCCCTGGGCAGCCTCTGCCAAGGCTCCACAACAAATGGAGGCATTCAAGGGAAGGCTCAACGAGGCCCTGGGCAACCTGGTCTAGTTGGGGGTGTCCCTGTGACTGCAGGGGGGTCAGACTGGATGACATTTGGGGGTCCCTTCTGGCTCAGATGGTTCTGTGATTCTATGATAAAAGCACATCAATTTTCACCTCAATAATAATAAAACCAATAATCATATTGTTCTTTTTTATAAAAGTCTTGAGATTTATGAAAGAAATCCTTACAATCAAGGCTGAAAAAATGTAACCCTCTCCCCTCCGAGCCCCTGAAGATACCAGCATGGACCCTGTGGCTCCCTGTCCTGCTTCTCTGTCCCCCCAGGCTGATCCCCACGGAGCAGGTGACCCCAACGGTGCCTGCTCAGCCTGGGCTGGCTGGGGGAGCTGGGTCTCATGGAGGAGCCAACAGTCCCTGGCTGTGGTGGGGTCTCACCATGGTGGTGACTTACCTGCTCCTTATGTGTTAGGGCTTCAGCAGGGCTTCCTCTGGCAAAGCCAAGGGGTGGTGAGAAGAGGCGAGGAGCATGAAGGTGAGGAGAAGAGCAGCGAGGAGAGGTGCTGAGGAACAGAGCACTGAGGCAAGGTGCCATGGGCAGAGGTGAGACAGAGCAGCAAGGCAAGGAGTCGTGAGGGAGACATAGAGAGGGGAGGAAAGGCCTGGAGAGAGGCCAGGAGGTGAGGAGAGCTGTGTTGAGATGGCGAGAGGCAAGGTGCAGTGGAGAGGTAAGGCATGGTGGCAGGAAGAGAGGGATAGTGAGGGGAGATGGGGCACCATGGCGGGAGGAGAGGTGTGATAAAGTGAGATGAGGCACAGCTGGAGGAGGAATGGTGTGATAAGGTGAGATGAGGCACAGCTGCAGGAGGAGAGGTGCCATGAGGTGAGATGAGGCATGGTGGCAGGAAGAGGGGTGTGATAAGGTGAGATGAGGCACAGCTGGAGGAGGAGAGGTGTGATAAGGTGAGATGAGGTACAGCTGGAGGAGGAGACGGGCCATGAGGTGAGACGTGGCAGGAGGAGAGGTGCCATGAGGTGAGATGAGGCATGGTGGCAGGAGGAGAGGTGTGATAAGGTGAGATGAGGTACAGCTGGAGGAGGAGAGGGGCCATGAGGTGAGACGAGGCATGGTGGCAGGAGGAGAGGTGACATGACGTGCAGCGAGGTGAGGCACGGTGATGGGGGGAGAGGTGAGGGCCCCGCACTGTGGCTGTAGGCTGGGTGGAAGCCAGCAGCTCTAAGGGCAGTGACAAGTTAGTGGAGAATGGCTGGAAGACGTTCCAGCAGCGGTGAGGGGGGGCTGACAATGCTGTCTCACAGCCCCCTGTGAAATGCCAGGAAAGAAAATCAGAAATTGACAAAACAGGCGTTGGGACCCCTCCTGGCCTGAAGAACAAGACTTTTTTTCCATCCAGACTGAGCACGGCAGGCCAGAAACAGGACCAGGACTGCCTCCAAAGCCCAAGAAACGGTCTGTTCCCTTCTGCACAGCAAATGCATTTTAATACAACAGCTTTACAAGGAGCATTACATTTCCATGATGAGAGATATGAAATGATTTGCTTTAAAAGACATAAATACCTTGCATGTTAGTTATATTCTAGTACTACCTACATTATGAAAATGTACCAAAGTCACCAGCTTCTAAACCGTGTTCTGATTCACTCTTTGCAACCGTCTGTGCAGGTGGAGGTCCATGGATGTGGACAGGCAGGGAAGAGCACCCCAAAGTACAGCACAGGGGTGAGTACAGCACCCTCAGTCGGTGAAATCAACGCAACAGCTTTCTTCATCTTGAAAGCAACCGGCAGGAGAATTCCTGAAGCATTCATACCAGAGGCAGTTGCAGAAAAATCGAAACTATGGGGGGAAAGGCAAAAATTAATAATAATGGCAGAGCCTCTTTGCAGACCGTTTGCAAACAGAGAAGAAAGGACCAACTGCAGCGAGTGCTGTGTTAGGGCAGTTCTAATTAACATCTGTACAAGTAGCACTGAAATGTCAAGAGCAGTGTTTTTCAGTGAGTAAAGTCTTTGGATGTAATGTTTACAAACTACTGAGCTGTACAAATTTCTTTGATTAATTTTTTAAAAGTTTTATTGCAGCTTTATGTTTGGAATGTGCAGCTGTCATGTCCAATCTCACCAAAGAAACATGAAAAGTTCTTTTCCCTTTTCTGGTTTTAAATGTCCTTCACAGGGAGGCTTTACAGGATTAAGTTTCCTGAAATCACCTTTATTTCAAATTAATTAGAACATATTCATATCTACCATTTACTTTGAGAGGCGGTAGGTTTCTCCTATACATTTCAATGTCATTCTGGTGACATTCAGATATGTCACAGAAAATGAAAAGGGCATTAAAAGAAAATGCATTTTAATGAAAATAAAGTACAAGGAACTCTGCAGCCCGTATAAGGAAACAGGTGTTTACAATGGCTTCTCTGTGGCAGTGGATTAAAAGAAGAATGGTATTGCTATTTCTGTTCTCACAGTGCTAGAGTGGCATTTGCACAGGGATTAATTTCCCACGTGTGCAGAAAGGATAAAATGAAGCTGTTGCATCAGAGATTTAGGAATGGGAAGAGGAACCACTGAGCTCCAGAACAGACAAATGCCCTGTCCAAGTTTGTCCAAGTTGAGAACATTTCTACGCAGATCCAACTGATTGTTGGAGCTTGCTTTCTTCTGTCAGTTCCCCAAATCCTTCTGGCACAGGTATGTTTCAGCTGCTCATTTTTATTTCAGCTGTCTTTCCTTGTGTTCCTTTTTAAGTGCCCAATTTCTCAGATTTCAATTTCCTGCCTAGAAGGTTACAGAAATAATCCCCCTCTCTCAAATTTCATAGTGGGATACATACAGTATGGCTAAATCTCTGTTCATTATAGCATGCTCTCAAAGCATTCAGGGAAATCATTCACATGATGTTCATTATGAGCCCTATTATTGCACGACACAGCAAAACTAATTAAATAAAGTAAGCTGACATGAATAAAATCGTTAAACTCTCATCTTGGCTTTATTTGAGACTGTACCAGCCTGAGTGGTGTTCCAGGACAGACGGAGCCAGGCGATGATCCAGAGGCCCATACAAAGACTGTCCATCTGGGAAACTCAATAAGCCTTAACCAAACTGAAACTCCAGATTCCAATAGCTGCCTCTTGCTCCTAGAAGGACCTGCCTGACTGTCACTCTCAGCGTTGCATCCTTTATTATCAGACTGGGGGGAAATCACGGGCCAGGATGCTGTGATGGTCTCATTTTCAGAATCTGACACTAGAAACCAGCTACCCCACAATCACGATTATCTCGCTGTTAAATTTCACTGTGTGGCCTTGCACAAGTCTCTCGGTTTCCTTGGGATGAGTTTATCCCAGCTGGGTGCATGAGAAAACTGTTATCATCTACCTTAACAGCAGCCTGTGAAAAAGAAAGATAAGCTGAAGCTGGTAAAACCCAATATGAATAAAATACATACACAAATTGTGTACATCAAACTTAGATTATTACTGTCAGGAAGAGTCCAGAGTGAAGCCTTTCTGATTTTAATAAGATTTGATCGCAGTATAACCTAGCCCTTGTTGCAAGGACTAGACTTTGTTCCAGCTGAAAGCCCTGCAGCGTCATGAATAGCTGCGATACACGCAGCAAAAGCCATCTCGTGCCTCCACAGAGACATCATTGCTCAGCTCTGTCATCAAGGATACGTGCAAACACTCGCTTATGTATATCCCCTCTCTCTCTCCTTGACAGAAATACCACTGTCTTAACTCAAAAGTGACGTCCCATCCAGGACAGACTACCCGCTCCTGCCCCTGCTCCTCTGCTCTGCAGCCCCAGCGCTTGCTCTTCCTCACTGCGGAGACTCCTCTTCCTCCCGGGCTCTGGGAACCTTCACTCCACCAAAATCCTGGCCCCTGCGTACAGCAAAAGCAAAACTCCCGGTGACTTCAACCAAACAGGGTGTTCATCCCAGGTTTGCAGATTTTATTCTGAAGCTGATGCAGGAAAAATCAACAAAACTAGCTACGTTCTGTAACCACCTTGCAGCATTTAAAAATCACCAAAAAGCCTGTAGAAACACATGCCTCATTCTACCCGATCTTTTCAGCAGAATTCAGCAAAGTGCAATGGATGTGTGTTTTAACTCCTGAATTCCACCAGCCCTCGGCAGCTGGAAGCCTGGATTGCCAATCCCATTATCCATCTTCATGCCCTAACGTTCTCTATGGCACGGTCCATTTTCTGTGAATATTTCCATAAACCTTCTAATCTCATACTTCACAATAACAATTAATTTAATTGATAACAAGAAAGATTATGGATAGCACAAAGGATTATGGATGCATTAGAAATTTAACGGGCAAACATGTACTTCCCGTGGCTCAGTGGAACTTAGTAGGAGCTTATACATAAAAATGTCTCTTCCTAAATGTGGAGTCCAAGACTGAATTTACAGAATGTGTGTGAGCATGCATGCACATAACCCTGTATGATATAAAAACAGATGGGAAAATAATTAAAAGCTCTGTAAAATAAAATACAATTTGTAATGTTTTAATAAAATGTTACATTAAAATTGATTGTAGCTTAAAAATGAAAAATATTACAAATCCAGATATCTCAATACTTGTGGAATAAATTCATTAAGCCTGCTGCTATTACCTACAGCTAATACTGACCAAAATCCACTTTCTGAAATTTAAGACAAAAATATTTAGTTTAAAAGGAAAGTGTGAAGTGGCATGAAGACTTAGAGCAGTCTAAGGGCTCTTACCCAGCAAATCAAATCTATGTTTATTCCATTACAAGAGATGTTTTTTATTAAGTTCTTTGCCTCAAGGTCTGAATGCTTTATGTCCTAACAGGGCAACTAATTGATGTGCTGCTGAGAACGTTAAATGGGGCTGGACATTACATCCTTCACAGGTTTGCAAAAAACGTATCTCAGGCCTTTATTCAAAGGTTAAGAAAGTAACTGAAGTGTTCAGCCACCAGCAATTCCACTCGCTCGCATATTTCAGTATCTATAAATGAAGCAGCATCCGACTGCACGTTTGATGTGGTTGAACACAGACACTCTTTGCTCAAGCAGCAGCTGCAACGGGGCTGCACTCTACAGACTGCACAGTGGAAGAGAAGATCAGGAGAAATGTCCTGTTTTGAGGATGCCAACACCCGGCTCTGCTGTGGGCTGCCCAGAGCACAGCCATGCTCTCCGGCACCGCCGACAAAGAACACTTCTGCAAACCTTCACAGAAGTTTTCCTCATTTAGCTCCTTGAGAGCAGGACTGAGCAGAGTGAAGGTGTTACAGCCCTCGGTGGGAAGGACACAGGCGGGTTCTTCAGCACTCCTCTGCGGATTGCAGTCTGGGGCTTTGCTGAGCATTCACTGTTCCCAAGGGATAGGCTTCTTCGTGGACCCCAACGAGCACCCACCAGGCTCACATCACGTATCACCAGAGTGAGCCTGGGCTTAGGGTCAGACCTGCAGGCTGTCAAGGTTAGAGGACTGCCAGTGGAGATCCAGGGAAGAAAATCCCAGAGAAATGCTCCAAGAAGCGCCTTTGCCTTTCTTCCCGGAGCCGGTGGACTGGCAGAGCCCGAGGCAGGCTGCAACCCAGGGGCTGGGCATAGCGGTCTCAGACTACCACCAGGATTCCACTCCTGCTATTTACTGATTTTTTTTTCCTTGGAAGAACTCTGCTTCCAAGACCACAGCTGTTGCTGTGTGATCCAGTCTACCCCAATGCTTTCCAAAAGCCCTTCAGTGAGCATGCTTTTCCTCGTTTTTCTTCCCATTACTTATGTGTCAGAAGCAAATCCATTTTCTATTTATATCCAGATTGGTTTCAGTAATGAAATCAATACATGGTACTCAGGCAATTGAGAAGAAATGCAATTGTAACAGTTAAAGTGACCAATCATGTCAAAAGAATGCAATTTAATTTTAGTATTACTAAATATCCAGAAAGCTTGTCTAGCAGTAAAGCCATCATCAGGGAAGTCTTTTCAGGACAAAGTTTGGTCTCCAACAGAAGAGGCGAGGTCTACATCTAACGTCTGTTTTCCCCAGAAGGTTTTGTATACTCTAACAACAGATGAGTGGGTGATGCAAACAGGATGACATACAAACCACCGTTTCGTGCTCCCTGTTCTATAACTATTTTTACTTTGACTTTATACATTTGTCTTGGACCTTAATGTTCTCAAATCTACTGCTGTTTCCACAGTTAAACTATTATTTTACAGTGACTTTTAAAACCTCTATTTGCTGAGAAAAAAACCCCAACAAAACCAGTATGTCTTGATGCCAGGGTTTGACCCCAATACTATTAGTCACAAGAGAAAGAATGATCTCTCAGGCAAATCCTTCTCCTCTGATGAAAAACACAAAAGTATAAAAAAAATACAGAATGGAAAAAATAGAGAAAGAAAATTATTAATGCTTAGGACAGGGTGTCTTGATTTGAAAAGTACTTTTAATAAATTTACCCCTACCTATCTGAATTTGAAATAGTACTGTAAAAAGGCAGCCTGGAAATCCAGAAACACAAGTTATCACTATGTCATTCCATGGTGCTGGAGCTAATGCTCTGCTCTAAAAAACTTTTAAAGTAGATTTCAGGTAAATTTCTAATTAATTTCTTCTGTATCATATTCTTACCGACAAAGACTACAAAACATGAACACCCCCAGAAAAGTCACCAATTAGTGTTTTCAGAGATCTGAGATATTTCATTCTTTCATTAAAAGCACAGTTTATCTGCATTTGCTGCATTATTAATGTTACGCTAGAGCAGCATTGTTAAAGTAATGTCACTGTTTCTACTGCAATGAAATCAGAGC
The DNA here is from genome assembly GCA_027564165.1 of Gallinago nigripennis. Lineage (NCBI taxonomy): Eukaryota > Metazoa > Chordata > Aves > Charadriiformes > Scolopacidae > Gallinago > Gallinago nigripennis. The sequence goes on along the minus strand of JAOQGL010000004.1, from coordinate 33,866,253 downwards.
TCTGTGTACCTGATTTTTACAACATGGGAAGCAATCAATCACCCACAAATGAAAAAAGGAAATTGGTCCAAGTACAGTTCATTCTACAAATCCAACTTCGCTTTTCCCCTTTGTAGACAGATTTCATCATAAATTTGCTTCCTAAACTTCAACATGTCTTCCACATCTTTGTAGGCGAGCATTTCTTCAACAGACAACAGCGTAAAGCCGTTCAATGTAAAAGCTGACGCGTGCTGCACAGAATTTAACATTTTTAATGACATTTCAACTGATTCAACTAAAGTAGAGCAAACAGGGAAAATCCGCACGGTCCACAGCCCCAGATGTGTGCTCCCAGAGGAGAAGAGCTGGTCGGAAACCTGCACACCCCAGTGCCCCAAGCACTCCGGGAGGCTTGTCCCAAAAAACCGGAGTGAGTGTAGATCTGACAGCGACTCCACACTCCTCTTCAAGTCATCTTCTACACCAAACACCATACTTACATACTTCACTTGGTCGCTCATTCTTATACTTAACGAACTCAGAAAACAGTTGGAAGGTACATCTACTTTCAGATTTATGTGGGATCCACTAATAATGCTGTTCTTCCCTACGGAGACTTCAGGGCCGACTCTGGAGTACTCGATAACGGAGCCAGGTCCCACGGAACACCCCGGCTCCAGCACACTCTGGATGACAGTTGCTGAGTGATCCAAACTCCCAGCACTCTCAGAAAAGCTGCTAAAAGCCACAGGCAGCAAGCCAAGCTCAAACTTCAGCTTGCTATCAGAGGTAAAATGAAACAAATACTCCTGCGTCGTTCCAATATGATAGAACTTGGAGTTGTTTAAGACTATGACGTTAAGCGCAGTTCCCTTCAGCAGGGAGGACAGCTTCTGCCGCACTTCCACCACCTGGGACTCCTCTTTGGTCATGTTACCTGTGCGCTGTGTGTAATCTTGAGTGGCCCCAGGTCCCAGGGCCTGGAGGAAGTCACCGTATGCATCTATTTCACAGCTAAGAGTGCCCATCTCCTTATAGAATGCCAGTAATTGTTCTGCAACACTATGATCCATGTAAAATATACTGTCTGTGTACACACACTCCCGGCCCCCTTCTGCGTGGCTGTGCTCCCCAGAGGAACTCTGCTGAGAAGAAGGCCCCCGGAGGCACACTGCGCCGCACCGGCGCATCCTCTCAACATCTGGCTTGTGTAGGAAATGACGGCAAGACGTGTATTCAACGCCTCCTTCTCCTGAAAAACTGGATGGATCTAGAACAAACACTCCGTGAGTGGTGCCCACTGTCAGATCTGAAGGGTGAGCCAACGCGGTAAATCCCGGTCTATTGAAGGCGACGGTTTCCGTGAGCCCCGTGCTGTACAGCTCTATGTCGTCTGAACACGTAACGAGAACGCCCGGTTTCATGTGAGCGGGGAAATCGATGTACATGGCCAGCTTCAGGTCCAACATCTGGTAAACGGGGTCGCCAAAAGGCAAAGCCGTGAAAATCTTCCCCAGGGCACTTGCGTTTGGTAAACGCTGGCTGTAACCACCTTGAGGAAAAAGACATTTTCAGTGATACAGAGACACTGTCTGTGAGTGAGCAAAGACTAAACCTGTACAGCTATTTCACATCGACACAGAGGAATAACCCCCCAGCTCGGTCATATACCAAGTCCTCCTCAAAAGACGGCAGATGTGAAAAAAATCATCAATCCCTCTTCTTCAGCATTTCTCAACGCAGATCTGACCTTATGTCCAAAATTCACCATGCCCTAAATAGCCTATATTAAAATTCTCTCTGATTTCATTGCCTTAAGTTTGCTTCAGAGCTGGAACAGGGACCACTTATCTGTCACTAATGTGACAAGTAAGCAATGACACCCGCTTTCCGCTTGCAAAAACAAAGAGGATCTCCTCCCCCTGGCCCCAAATTTTAAGTCAGAGACAAGCCAACTAAGTGGCTGTTTGGTCCTGTGAGTTTCTCCCTCCCTGCAAAAGCGATGTCCCCTTTGGCAGAGCCCTGACCAGCAGGGCAAGGCGGCAGGTCCCCAGTCTGCCTCCAGTCAGGGGGACACACTCATTCCATGGGAATTTCAAGACAGGAGCTTAATTGAGATACTCTGAATTACACTCCTATCCCCACTGTTTGGTTGAATGACTTAAGTGCCGAGAGGAAACGCTTCAGTGCCAGCAGAGTCTGCTAAGGATCAGTCTGAATCCAAATGACCGCATCAGGCACACCTTGGGATTACTTTTCTGAGGGAGCTGTATGTCACAACTCTGACTCCTCCTCTGCTATTATATTATTCTTAGAAAAAAAAGGAGGGTGCATACAATTTTAGAGTGTGAAATGTAAGCCAGCATTACCAGAGTGAATCAGCAGCACAATAAAAGAAGTCCACTTATCACCATACAGATCTTCCAGGCATTGAAGAACATGAAGCGTTGATCCACCGTTTCCTACAGAAAACACACGTTAGTTTGTTTCTACTATGAAGCACCCTGGTGATACCTGCACCGACCGGGGGGGCACGCTGGGACCCGGGGCTGCGGGGAGGGGTACAAGAAGAGCCTTTTAAACCCTGCCTTCTGCTGTAGAAATTAAGTTGCTGTTTATTTTTACACAGTCCTTGTGACTGCAGAGGTGATCTTTTAAACACACCGAGCATCTACGGGTGCAGACACCTGTCTCCATCCCAGTGCACAGGGATGAATTACAGGAAGAAACTATGGACAGTCTGACTACGTTCCTCTAGGTTTTTGCTGCACACCGGGTAAAATATTAAAACATATTAAAGTTGTTTAAATTTAAACAATCAGGTTAAGGTAAGTACTTTAAGGTACACTTACTTTAATCAGGTTAAGTAAGTATATTTACCAAACCAGATATTCTGTGTTCTACACGACACACTTAGAGGAGCCACACACTGTCACCATCACACACTCATTCCAAACCACCGCAGGAGGGTCCTGGATGTCACACAGGCAGCAGAATGGGTGAAATTAGTCACATTAAGTGCCCCAAGCAGCCAACCTCTGGTGCTAGCAGTGGCGCAACTGAACCCAAGTACATGCCAAACCTATGTCTGTGGCTAATTAATACTTCTGACTTTCGCAGCATTTTGGAGCCCTTCCATGGCAGAGGAGAGCTCCCTGGGGAGGCCCCATCTGGAGCACTGTGTCCAGTTCTGGGCTCCCCAGTTCCAGAAGGACAGGGAACTGCTGGAG
>JAOQGL010000004.1:33852247-33862941 GCA_027564165.1 Gallinago nigripennis | reverse complement strand
CATCTTTGTCGGTGACATGGACAGTGGGATAGAGTGCACCCTCAGCAAGTTTGCTGATGACACCAAGCTCGGTGGCGTGGTCAACATGCTAGAAGGAAGGGATGCCATCCAGGGGGACCTGGACAGGCTTGAGAGGTGTGCAGAGTCCTGCACCTGGGACAATCCCAGGCACAAATACAGGTTGGGCAGAGAATGGCTGGAGACCAGCCCTGAGGAGAAGGACTTGGGAATGCTCATGGATGACAAGCTCAACATGACCCAGCAGTGCACGCTCGCAGCCCAGAAAGCCAACCCTATCCTGGGCTGCATCAAAAGAAGTGTGGCCAGCAGGTCACGGGAAGTGATTCTGCCCCTCTACTCTGCACTCGTGAGACCCCACCTGGCATACTGTGTCCAGCTTTGGAGTCCTCAGCACAGGAAGGACATGGACCTGTTGGAACGGGTCCAGTGGAGGGCTATGAGGATGATCAGAGGGATGGAGCACCTCCACTATGAGGACAGGCTGAGAGAGCTGGGGTAGTTCAGCCTGGAGAAGAGAAGGTTCTGGGGAGACCCCATAGCAGCCTGCCAATATCTGAACGGAGCTACAGGAGAGCTGGGGAGGGACTCTTTGTCAGGAAGTGCAGTGACAGGACAAGGTGTAATGGTTTTAAATTGGAAGAGGGTAGATTTAGATTAGGCACCGGAAAGAAATTCTTTCCTGTGAGGGTGGTGAGGAACTGGAACAGGTTGCTCAGAGGAGCTGTGGCTGCCCCATCACTGGAGGGGGCAAGGGCAGGCTGGATGGGGCTTGGAACCCCATGATCTTTAAGGTCCCTTCCAACCCAAACCATTCTATGATTCTATGACACCCCCTGCACCCCAAACAGGACCTGGTGTGGGGAGGTCCCCTCCAGCCCAGCCCGGTGGTTGGCAGACAGAGGGGTTCCCTACGCACCCATCTTGTGTCCGGGGGGATCCACAAAGACATGGTAGCGGGCGCCCAGCGGCAACTCCTTCCCCCTCAGCTTCTCCGCCAGCTGCCGCCGGTAGGCCCGGCCCTGCTCCGCGTCCGCCGCCGTCACCGCCACCACGTCCCAGAACTGCCCGGGAAGGGCGGCCCTACCTGCGGGGTAGTGAGGGCTCCGCCCCGGCCCCGGCGCCGGCCCCACCTCTGAGCTCCGCCAAACGCTCCAACCGCCGACCCGTGGCCTCTCGCCGCGCCGCGCTCCTCTCCCCCGCCGCCGGCATTGCTGCCCCGGAGCCGGAAGAGCCGGGGCGGAGCAGGGCGGAGGCCTCTGCAGGCCCCGAGGCCTCCTCAGGCCTCTCTAGGCCCCGAGGCCTCCCTGGGCGGAGGCCTCCCTAGGCCTCTCTAGGCCCTGAGGCCGCCTAGGGACCCGGGGAGGAGGAGGAAGAGGAAGAAGAAGAGGTGGAAGAAGAAGAGAAGGGCCTGCCCCAACCCTGAGCGGCCGGGAGTGGCGATGGGGCGAGTGTGGAGGCGGTCAGCGCGCCCGGGGCCTGCTCCGTGGGGCGGCGCCGTGGCTGAGGGGGACGGGGCTGTGTGCTCTGCCGCCGCGCCCCTTTTTATTTCCTTGTATTTTTTTTAAAATTTAAAATTTCACTGAGTTCCCTGAGTTTTTGGGTCTAGCGATGGTGCCAGTGGGGTTCCGTTTGGAAGGAAGGCACCGGGCCTCCCTCACCGGCTCCATACCCATGGCCTGCCGTGGCCTTGGGGTGTGGAGTGCACCCGAGGGCTTTCAGAGAAAGGACCCCCCCCCTTTCCCGTTGTTTTTAATTACGCAGCTCCTAGAGAAGACATTGATGCTGTGGGGAACAGTGGGTCTGGCGTTGGGGTCGGGGTCTGCTGGAGCCTGTGGGATGGTGTGGGGACGGGTCATGGTGTGAGAGATGGGGTCACAGCTCCAGCTGGTCGCAAGTGGGAGTGGGAGAGCTAGATTGGTAACCTAATTAGGGATGGAGTCCTAATTGCAGGTGAACTCCTCCACTGAAACCTTCCCTGGCCGGTGGGCTCCCGGGCCATTCCCTCTCGCTGAGGGGGTCTGGGCGCGATGGGCTGATCCTCAGGGACCAGTGGTGGCTCCTGCTCTGTGTGCGATGCCCCGAGAGCTGCTGGCACATCCACATCTCTTAAAGCTCTTCCCATGGCTGCTCTTTGCCCTGGATACGGTGATTTTTGATCTGGGGACTCCATCTGCCCGACTGAGGTTAGAATCTGCGGGGGCTACAGATAGCAGATACAAACAGATGGAAATGTTTGTCTTGATAAGATCTCATTATGCATGAATCTTGCAATAAAAAGTAGCTGTGAAGGCACTGTAGGAGCCACTGGAAAAAAGAATTTAGTAAGTTAAAAAAGTTACAAAAATTCCATAGTTTTTCATGATTGTAAACTGCTGACGGAAAAGATAAAAGAAAAAAAGATGAGTACTTCACTGCTGCTTTATCAGTCTGAGGCTCTTCTGTGATGCGAGTGATAACAGTGTTCGTCAGAGTAATGTACAGCACAAAGATGTGTTTGATCCTTCCATATGTTCCCTCCTTGTTCTAACAAGGAACAGCCTATTTTCTTCAAACTATACTTTTGCTCTTTGGCGTTGGTTTTTCATTGCTGACAACAGCTCTGCTGACCTCAGTGAGCCCACGGGCCTGGGTCCTAAGTGCAGCATTAAGGGTTTAGCTTAGTTTACAACAGGTTTAGTTACATCAGGTGAAGATTCACTGCTTTTTACAGCTTTTTTTAATTCTGTTTTCCCCTTTCTTACCTTCTGGCTAATGCAGTGATAGTGATGAATCTCATCAATTACTGTGTTTCCTGAACCCAATTAACAGCTGCGTCACCCCGGTTACACTGGGCAGTGCTCTAGGCATTAACCAACTGGTTTCCATTTGAAGTCAGAGGGTGGGTGGTTCTCAGCAGAGCTGGGAGCCCGCACAACTAACTATCCTGTGCCCCCTTCCTTACCAGGAGTTTATTTGCCCAGGGAGAACTCCTGCCTTTCTGAAATGGAAAAAAGGAATTGAAGTTGGGAAATCATCTTATTGTGTGATAGTAGATAGTGCTTTATTAACTGTGCTCTTCTTAATCAGTTCCTGACTCGTGTGTCTGAAGGCCATGTATATAATAAATACAGTTTGCGAGGTGGCTGTTGTAACTCCTGTGTGTTTCGCTCAGTAGTGACACAGTTTTCACAGTGCTATTAAAAATACATGCTAATTTACAAGTCATTTAGGAAGCTACTAGAGATACAAAGTAATTAATGGTTTACTGACAATAATACTAATTTCTTTTTAACTGCAGCCAGGCTTTGAAGCTATAATTGGGCCCCTAATGCTTGTGATGAAATATTGTGCAGTTCAACACAGTTTGTGTTTTGAACTTTTCATCATTAGTCGTTCCTAACGTGTACGTTTCTGTTTGCGCTCTCTTAAGATAATCCATGACTAGAATAATTATTGAGTCCCACTATTCTTTTAAAATTATTTCAGTTGGATGGTTATTCCTACTTCTAGTAGCAATAATTTATAATCACTTAACCTGGTAGTTGATTCTGGGAAATAATAGATTTTCATCTGTTCCCCAGAATTTCAAACAATACATAAAGTAACGCTGGTGATTCATTAGAGTTGGCGGCAGAGCCAGTAAATAGCTCTGGGAAAGTAATTCATAGTAGTATTGTAACAAATACCTGGATGTTTTCTTTGGTTATCTGAAATTCTGCTTTTAAAGCTGAACACATAGCCTTTTATGTAGTCTTTGTATTCTGCTTTTCCCTCTCTCTGAGGGAGGAATCAAAGAGGAGAGCTTATCATGAAGAAGTTAACTGAATATTGAACATCTTGTTTCTGCTCTAAAAAATCTGATAGCTGAATGTTGGCAAACTATTGATCAAAGCCTGTTGTAACACAGTTGGAAGGGCTGGGGGTAGCTCAGTGTCTACAGGGTGTGGGGCGTTTGCAACGCTGGTTTGACACTTAAAATATGCATCCTCTCAAATAGCTCTGTTACCAGTGTCGGTTCATTTAGACCCCCAAATGCACTGAAGAACCTCAGGTGAATAATGGTACTTTGTGAAGATGCAAAACCAAAGTTGATTTGTCTTTAGACTTGTGCAATTGTATTCCTTAGGAGCTCTCTGTATTTTGAATAAAGCATGGTTTCTTCATGGAGGAAGCTCTTCTGACTGAGTATATTCTTTTTTTCCTCAGGTGTAGGTGGTTATGTCTTGGGCTCACAGAATTTTTGCCATTTGTGATAAAACTGCAAATGTTTTTCCCATGCCTAGCCTGCTGTTCAGGGAGAGGCCTGACACCGGGACTTTGGGTGTTTGGGGTCTCCCTTCCTTTATGAAGGAGCAGAAAGGGTGACGGCGGTAACATGGGGAGTTACGTGTGAATTCAGTGTTTTTCACTTTTGAAGTGGATTTGGCTGAAGGGCTGTAGTTTGGAAAAAAAAAAGAAATCTTTGCTGTACAGAGAAAATGGTAAGACAACTTCTTGTGAGTATTTGTGTGCATTTTAAATGACATAAATAAACAATCATAGAAGTCTATCTGACAGCTTGCATATTGTAAGCCAGCGATGATTTATTGTTCCCACCGTGTGTCGAAGTGCTTCATCTGTCTCTCCGTAAGTGGCTAATCCTGAAGGCATCTGCTGCTTCCCCCGGCACCAAACGCACTCGGAAGGATTTTTCTATAGATATTCGGGATTCGGTTTCCAGTTCTTGGTTTTAATATACTCTTAATCTACTATTTAATCTTTCAGTTCGGAGCGAAGGTTGGCCTTTAATCTGGAGTTTCCCAGTTGGCCTTCCGAGCTCTCCGTGTGCGGGAGATGAAATGAGGCAGAACAAGGCAGGAACAGGACGAGCCCCCACCGCGGCTGAGGACACCCTGCTCCCCCGTTCCGTCTCGGGGAGGCTGTGCAGGGAGGGGGGTCTGTCGGGAGCCCGGGAGCTGGTGCTGCAGGCCGGTCACCGAGCCCGGGCTCAGCCCTTCTCTAGCCCCTTATTCCCTCCTGGTTGTTCCAGTGCGGAGCTGGCCCGTATAGCACGGTTTATAATCTTAGGTGTTAATAAATTACATTTGTCTGAAGGATGAGTTTTCATCATTATTTCAGATACGGCATCTTCCAGGTCCGGTGTTTTGGGAAGGCATGGAGGAATTAAGTCTGCTGTATCTTCATGATAATGAAATTGGAAAAATGGTTAATGTGCACTCATTATCTTTCAGCACTGATCTGATAGGCCTTGCCCCGTGTGATACTCCACTGAGCCTGAAAATAGCCTGTAGGCACATTGTTAACAACATTTTCTCCCTCAATCCCCCGGGTTACTGTGTAATTTCTGATGAGGAAACAGGAGATGGAAGCTTCCTGACAAAGAGAGGTGTATTTGCCGTTGTCTTCTCTCGACAGCCCTCCTGCTGGAGAGGTGAGCCAGCCCTAGCACGCTGCCCTCTGAAAGGCCCAGTAGTGAGGAAGTTTTGCCTAATTGCCCGGGTCTTGCTTGATTAAAGAGTCATCAACACAATAGTATATTGAACTGTCTTCAATCCAATAGGATTAGGGATTTGTTACTGGAAAAGGTTATTTATCGTGGCTGCACAATGTTAAGGTGATGCAGAGGCACCGCATGGTACCGTTTTTCAGAAGGAGCTGTTTCTGTGTTCAGCACAAGGCTTACAGGTAGGGTAAAAGTACCCCAAAAGCTCATGCCAAATTTTCGGTTCTTTTGTCCTTCGTGTTTGTGAGCGTGCACCCTGGGCTTGCACAGACAGGGGACTCTCTGTGACTTCTTTCTTCTTCTTAAACCAGCTGCCCAGGTGGAGCCTTTTGCAGACCGTGGGCTGGGTTCCTCTCTAACCCCAGGGTGGTCCTTGCCTTGCTGCGTGGGGACGGGCAGTGCTGGAGACGGGTGAGTGCGTGGGCAGGACAGCGGGACGGGCTGGGGACCTTGCTTTGGCCCTGTGTAGATCCTTAGAGGTCTTACCTGATGTTTCACCTCTGCTCGCTGACCGGGACAGGGAACCCGGGACAGCGTGTGGGCAGACAGGGAGCCCCAGTTTCACTGCTTTCTGGGGTCTCCCTCTGCCTCTGGACCACGTTATCCCAATTTTCCCTACTTTTCCTGCCTGCCTTCTCTAGAAGCCCTTTCTCACCTTGGCTGGATTTACGGCTGAACGAAATATTTCTTGTTTACTACAAAGTCATACTAATTTATTTTCCTCTATATTCAAGACTTTCCACTGGGCTTTTTAAAACTTTCCCCTTTATTCTTTGTGTGAGTCCTTTCTAAACGTTTTCATTATCATTTCTGTTGCTGTGTCTTTGGGGAACCCAAGTCCTTTGCCTGAAAGCAGATAGGGACAAACTCATTCTCCTGCTTCTAACCATTCCCTAAGCCTAGCAGTTATTGTGAAATATTTTCCATTTTCTAGGCCAGTGGGCATATGATAAATCTTTCATCAAAACTGTCTACCTGGAGACATTTCATGATAAAGCTATTTTTTTATTACAAATGTTCATCAAAACCCATGACTTAAATACAGCCAGGCTCTCGCGGTACTGTTTGCTCAGAGGACAAGATTTTTTCATAGGCTATTTGTAAATTGTTCGTTGCCTTGGTGGCTAAGGAGAGCAAAAAACACCACCAAAAGCATTTAAATTGTCTTTTAAAATTTCTGACCGTATTTTTGTAAACGATCGCTCAATTTTACTCAGGTCCCTTTTGAAGTAGTAAAGCAATTGCTTAAGGAAATGATTTCGAGAGTCCGTTCATAGTCAATCATTATTTAATCTAAACAGTTTCAAATATGCTAGTGATTTAAAAAATAATACTTTCAGAAGCAAAGAAAAAACTACGAAAAAATCAGTGGATAGAGCAGACCATGCTTTTACATAACAGAGCAGAGTTTGACTGTACAGGTTCGGTCAAGGCAGCGATGTTAGGAGATGTGAGCACATCTCTGTCCTGCTGGCTTCTCCCGAGGTGGGGTACCTGAGGGGGTCCCCCAAACCACACGCCGTGGTGTCTGTGTGGTGTCTGTGCGGTGAGCACGGCCCTGAGCTTCCCCTGGCTGTCACACCCTGCGCTCCCAGGGACATCCCGTTAGAGGTACCTGTGTCGGAATTACCCGCACGCAGCATCCAACAACTATTGCTTTTGGAACTGGGGGTGACTTCAGGGTCTCAGCGTTTGTTGAGGAATGCATTTAGTTTAATTTGTTAAAGTCAGGTGAACAGCAGAAAACAAGTATTGTAAATAGCATCTCTACTGCAGATAAAATCACTTTCATTTTATCTCTTACATTTTGTTTTATCTCGTACATTGTTAACAACTTGATTGTGTTTCATTGTGAAATGTAAAATAACTTCATTTGCATATAAACCTGCCCGTACTTTGGGACTACAGGAGCAATCACTCCAGCAATAACGGTAAAAAGCAGAAAGTATTTGATATCTATGTTCGTTCAGTTGGGTGACTTTATCAAAAAGTTTGTGTATCAGGATGTTAGTGTTTTGTTAAATCCCAGCACGGAAACCATTTTCGGAAGTTCCCCAGAGTTCCCGTGTCTCTGCTGGTTGGTGGGGTGAATCCGTGGGAGTAGCTGCAGGTGTGTTGGGCAGAGCATTGCTTCCTCCCAGCCGGTGTGGTGGTGCACGGTGTCTCTGTTGGTGACGTGGTGGGTGCTGTGTGCCTTTCTCCCTGGGCTGTCACCGGTCCCACGCTCTGTGCTGTTCCCGCTGCTGCCTGTGTGTGCCCTGGGGCCACTGTCCTGTTCACGTACAGTCCTTGTCTTATTGTTTTCATGGAGATGGCTCTTCTCTCCAGCTCTCTAGAACCAGGTTGTACCTTACGCTTTTTCTTTACCCTCTCTGCTGTCTCGTATAAGAACGTGTTAATGGAACGTCAAAGTGTTGCTCTTCAGGAGGGGGAAGAGAGGGGCTCAGTGCATTTGACAGAATTGACTTCCTTTGACTCTCTGCAGCTTTGGTGACCCGTTCTGTGTTCATCCCCCTTTCCTGGGAACGAGAGTGTGCTGTCGGGAGCTACAGGGGCAGCCATGCCGGATGCCCGTGGAGACGGTGGGACATGCAGATACTCAACGCCGTTCAACATAGAGAATAAAAGGTTGGTTTTGAGGACAAATTACTCTTCCCTTCCCAAAAGAGGTGGTGGTGTCAGTGCAGCCTTAGCTTTGGTTACCAGTTTTTTGCAGAACTATAGTTCCAGGTAGAGCAGAGTCACTTTTGGCCCTGACCTTGCTGTAGGGATGGCCAAAGTCCTTCGAATTCACCCTATGGAGGTGGTGGGTCCTGTCTTTAGATGGTGTCGTGTTTGCTTTATGTCTGGTTTATGTCTGGTTAAAAGCTCCTGGGGTTACTGTTTCCAGATGAAGACTTGCCTCTTGGGTGATCTGAAAAATTCCCTGTTCATGATTGGTGCTATAACTGGATCTTTTTGCTAATTTTTGTATTTCCTCAATTCACATTCCTTTCCCAAGGAATGTTTTTTATTTGCATTCTGTCCATCAGAATTTTAATAAATACAGACAGAGGATCATGGCATTATTTTTCTGCCTATTGATCCTTCTTATTTCAGTTTGTTTCAGTGATATTTTAGTCTGTTTTTACTTAGTGGATAAATAAAAAAGATAAAAACATTCTGTGCTCCAGCGGTAGTTTTCCTGCACTACTAAAGCCTGTGCAGAGTGACAGCGGCTGTATTATTTTGAAAGATCAAGTTTTTCCTCTGGGAAGGTGACATTTTGTCACTGCGGCTCCATAATAAACCCAGTCTGGGGACACTGTGGATGTGTGGAGCAGGGAGCTGCCATCCAGGAGAGCCCTCGGAGCTGGCTATTAGCCACCCTGCTGGGACTAGGGGTCGGTGGGGGGGGGCCTGTGGGGGTCCTTTGGTGCCTCAGAAGCTGCGTTGGAGGTGATGGGAGGGGGTTTGCTCATGCTGTGTGATGTGGGGTGTCCGAGGAGCCACACTCCTCATCGGCAGGGGTGGGCCACCTCTCTGGGTCGCTAGCCAGCCCTTGGGGTGTCTCTGCGGGGGAGGCAGAGGGGAGCAGGGAGAGCTCGGCAGAGTGAATCCAGCAGCAGGGTGGAACATGGAGAGGGTGGAAAGTGGCTGGGGGCGCTCGGAGAGGGCCATTCGGGCACCTCCGAGGGGGTGGGAGAGGAGAGCAACCTGGCCCTGCTCTCCTGTGTCTCTGGGAGCTGCTGCTCCAAGAGGAGCACCCGGTTCCAAGGAGCTCCTGGGCTCCTTCCCACCAGCTGTGTCTGCCGAAGGTCCCTGCAATCCCTAAACACGGGTCTGCCCTTAAACGGGTCGCTCTTCAGGGCAGGGACCTTTCATCTTTCTGTTCTTTATGCTGATGCCTTTTACGGGTTTTTATTGCCCTATTACATGTTACCATAAAAACCTCGGTGTCTCTGTAATGGCTGGAAAATGGCTGCATTATGATGTTAATATGAAGTCCTTTGCAGATAATGTTTTGTCAATCTTTTTGAAGTACTGTACATTACATTCTAAAAATTATACACTTATTCTCTATACCTACTGAGCGTTAACTGTGACTAGCAAGGGTTTCCTTGACGTCTGAAGATCTCTTCCAAACAATGTTTCATTTGGTGAAACTCTTGTTTTGGTAACAGACCAGAGTCAAAGCTTTCCGGACAAAAAATATCTTTTTATAGAAAAAATCCTAATTTTTTTTTTCATTTCTGTTATGTTAAAACCAGCCCCTACGTTTAAGGAAGGAATACCTGTGTACAATTACTTTGGAAAGAGTGATGCTGCTTTGGGTGAGCGTGTGCGGAGCTGCACTGTCCGTTCTGAGGGTGCTGCCCGGGCAGACTGCCCGCAGAGAGCCAGGAGGAGTTCTCCGTTCTGCCCAGGAGTGTGGCTGCTTCCTCCATTACACGGGGAGGCTTTTATTTCTGGTTTTCATTTGGCACTGAGGTGAGGCTCATGAGTGGTCCTTAATTAGCAGGATTGCTGCTGGCCCCTTAAAGACACTTGGCTTTTCCCATACAGGGCCCTCCTGCGTAGCCACTGATTTTAAACACAAAATAGTATTTTCTGTTGGTGTCTCACCTGTGGGTTTAAACCTCCCCCAGGGACACCCCAGGCTAACACTGTGGCTCTGCCCTGGCTCTCACGGGCTGGGGTCCTGGGGTCCATTCCGGTGGGAGAACCCACTCTGCGTGTGGTAAGCCCTGGAGATGGGGCAGGGACAGAGCTCTGGGGCTTTGGGACAGTGGGATGGAGCGAGTCTGGGAGCAGGGAGCAGGGGGATTTCCTCCCTGCCTGGCAGTGGTCCTGCAGGGCTGTGGGAAAAGCTGCTCCCACCCATGGTACGTCCTGGATCGGGTTCTTGCTGGCGCTGCCATTGTGTCTGGGGCTGTGTCTGAATGGGACTGGTTATAGCTAAAGCTGCTTGAGTGACAACAAATATGTGGCTCGTTATCCCTAAGTAGGATTGTTGGTTGTTGATAGGTGAAGAGAGGAAAGGCCCAGTCATGGTTACCAGAGCACTGTGTTACTCATGTTTACATCCAGGAGATGGAAGTAAGCCATAGGGCAAGTTGAGCGGTAGCCCTGGGCAGATCCCTTTCCCAGCAGACAGGGTCCCTGTATGGGAAGGCTCTGCAGGTCCTGGTCTGGAGGGCTCTGACCTCCA
>JAOQGL010000004.1:33829132-33842719 GCA_027564165.1 Gallinago nigripennis | reverse complement strand
TGGGCCAGGCTCTCACCACCCTCACCCCAAAGAACTTCTTCCCCACATCTCAGCTCCATCTCCCCTCTGTCAGGGTCCAACCCTTCCCCTCCTCCTGGGGCTCCCCTCCCTCCCCAGGAGTCCCCATCAAGAGTTAGGCAGAGTGACTCTAGAGAAGTAAAGCTGATCCCCCGTCAAGGCTTTTGGGAAAAAACATTTAAATTGTTCTTGATGGAGCTAACTTTCCGGTAGATGGCAGCATATATTCAGGCTTTGTTTAAATGAAGGTTAAAAAAAATAATAATGTAGAATCTGTGGAAGGTGTGAAGGAAATGCTGACAGCAATGCTTATAGAGCTCCAAAATACATTCTTTACAATGTTGTTTGCCAGTATCTGTCTTTGATATAATCACTGACTATTTGATAACTATTGGTCCTAGTGTTAATAAATCCTTTCAGAAATTGCTGTTGAGTTGCAGATCGTGGGAGGTCAATAGAGAAAATTCGGTGAAGAGTGCAGGAAGCGGCAAAAAGTCTCTATTTGTGAACTCTAGGGTATTTTTCAAGCCTGAAGCACCAGGGAGGAAGATGGGGTGTGGGGCTGGATTTCCCACAGGAAAATGGAGGCCCATGACAAGTGCTTCAGTCTAAGAGTCGAGCTGCAGTCAGGGCTTGATCCCAGATCCTGAATATCAAACACACCTTGAAGATTTTTTATTTTTGTTTTATGTAGCCTCTTCTGCAGTGCTGTTTAAATGCACCTGAGGGGCTTGGCTCTTGGGTTGCTGCGTGGGGAGATGCTGCATGTTCTCTGTGGTGAAATGCTGCTCATCCTCCTGTGCTGTGGGGAGATGCTGCATGTTCTCCTGTGCCGTGGAGAGATGCTGAGCATCCTCCTGTGCCGTGGAGAGATGCTGAGCATCCTCCTGTGCCGTGGGGAGATGCTGCACATCCTCCTGTGCCGTGGGGAGATGCTGCTCATCCTCCTGTGCTGTGGGGAGATGCTGCATGTCACCAAGGTACTCTGACCCCGCTGAGGTCTGACCTTGTAGCTTCGTGCCCACTGGGAGGTGAGGGGGCTTGTGGCAGAAGCCTGTGTGCTTTGCATTCCCCAGGTACCCTCCCTGCAAAGTGATGCTAATGCAGGAAGACATGACTGATTATTTTGCACCGCTCTTGGCAGTACTTTCAATATTCTTATTTTCTGTTTATTGCCAGCACTTTCCTTTTCCCTTTTCAATACTCTACTTTTTTTTCTTTAATACGTGGCTTTTGTTTCTGTTCACTTATTTATTATAAATACGTTATTCTGCTACTGGTTGCATTAATGCCTTCTGGGGACTCTTTCCTTCAAAGATGGGGAAGGAAAGAGGGAAAGGAAAGAGTTTTACTTCTGCTTTTGGGGCTGGTCAGGGCTGCCCGCAGAGTGGGCTGACTGGCAGCTGCTTTTATGAGAGGCTCCTTCAGAAACCTGTGCTTCATGCTGCTGCCTGGCAGAGACCCCCACTTTTGAGGCTCTGGGAAAGGTACTGAGGTACTAATTTTCTTCCTGGAAAGGGTTGTGGAGCCTTGGCAGAGGCTGCCCAGGGCAGTGGTGGAGTCCCCATCCCTGGAGGGGTTTCAAAGCCGGGCAGACGTGGTGCTGAGGGACATGGGTCAGGGGGGGTTTGGGCAGTGCTGGGCTGATGGACTCCATGGTCTGAAAGGTCCCTTCCAACCTGGACAATTCTATGATTCGATGTGATCCAACCACTGGAGACACCACCTCCTTCTCCTGCGCCTTAGAAGCCTGTCTGCACCCATTGCTCCAGGCTGCTGGGCCCCTGGAGAGGTGCTGTGGGGGCATGGGAGAGGGTGGAGAAGAAGGCAGGGAGGAGTGTTTGTGTTGACAGGACGCCATGGTTAGGGCTGATATACTGTGGCTGGTTGGTACCTGGCCTGGGGAGTTAGGAGCAGCTTGTGTCTTTATTGTTTGCTTTCATTTTATAGCTTTTGGCAGATTCCCAGAGAACGAGATGCGTCCCTTTTGTTGTTTTCTCCTGTTAGGAAAACCCCAGCAATCCCATGCTGTGTGCCACTGGGCACAGAAACACAGAACCAGCCCCTGACACGGCGTGGGGCTCTGTTTCTGCAGGAGGGCTGTGGACTGTGAGCCCGGGGAGTGTCCTCAGCCCCCGTCCATGTGTGGGCAGAGACCCCAGGACGTCCCAGCCCTTCTGCGGGTGGTACGGGGTTTCCCCCATGGAGAACGGAGCAGGAGTCGCAGTCACTTCCCACGTCTCCAGGAGAACCTGAGGCATCTCCAGGGGCTCGATGTCCCGCGTTTGGGTGGGGTTTGGTACCCACAGCCATCTCCTCTGTGCATTTGTCATGGCCTTGGAGACAGGAATGGTGAGCTCTGCACAAGGTCCAGGTGATATGGCTGGCTTTGCTGCAGTCGGGTTCCATGGACTCACTTTCCTCCCTAAAATACTGGAATTTTGGCACAGCCCAAATAAACCTCAACATCTTCATGACACTTCTCAAAGAGCTATAAGCTTTCACTAGCACTTAGACCAGTAAATGTCTACATTGTTGGGCTTTTAATGAAAAGAGTCACGTTGTTTACCCCAGCTGTGGTTCTGGAGGCTTTGGACTCCGTTGTACTTTAAGCAGAGAATTCTGGCTGTCTATTTATTTATTTTTAAATCCACCAGTGGAATTCAGGAGTACTAAAGCAGGACCTCCAGACCACGAGACTTGGCGGGGGGAGGCAGTGAACCGTGCTGTGGTTTGAGGAAAAACAGAGCAGCTAAAAAGGAAAGTGACGGAACAGAAATTGGTTGTGTTGTACCTCAAAGCAGGGCAGAGAGAGCTGCTTCCCCCTGTGTTGAGCCCCCCTGATGTCTCTGTCCTTGGGGGGACCCCCAGGCTGTGCCCACTGACCCTCATGACAGGACAGAGGGAGGGCTCTGTGGCGGTGCTAAGGGACCCTCCTGGGTGTCCCGGTGTCCCCGGGCAGTGCAGGACAGGAGGCTGGCTGTGGGGAACCCTGCTGCCACTGTCCCCGTGGGAGCAGCGCAGCCACCCTCCTGAGGGGGGGCGGGGGGCTGGAGGATGCCCCGGCTGTTCTCCATCCCCGTTTTCCCCAAGAATCTCCTAGGGATGGAGCCGTGAGGTGTGTTTCACACGCCTGGGGGTGTCACCCCCCGCGGGCTGCGGGAGCAGGGTCCTGCCCCTGGGGGTTCCTCAGCCCGTGGAGCCATCGTGCAGCTGCGGGGACAGGGAACCGGGCTCTGGCCAAACCCTTCTTGAGCAATTTCTCTAATGTGTTGGCCATAAACAATCTTTCTTTCAGAGTCAGGCATGCGTGGCTCATTCTAATTATTTTTTTCCCCTCTAACCCGTTCTTGTTCAAGTTGTTGCCACAAGCAGTGGCGATAATATTCTCTTCCCATTGTTACTATAGAGAGGGGATCTGCTATAATTATTGCCTAAACTGAGCTTTCTTCATTGAGAATGTTAAACTATCTGTGGCTGCATGGTAATGGATTCATACCTCTGCCAAATGTGCTGTTTTCAGGCCAGGCAGAGACGCTCCTCTGGTCCCCATGGTGGACGTGTGGCCCCAGACGGGGGCAGAGCAGAGGGGGGGCTGTGGGGAGGGGGAGTCCCTCAGACCCTCACTGCTGCCCTGAGCAGGCTGCAGGAGCCAGACCTCAGCAGAGAGAGGCATGGAAACCACGGGCTGAAGTGTCACCCCATGGCATTCATTTATCCCATGGGGTTCTCACACCTTGGAAATGAGTTTTTCCCCCGTCAGAGTCCCTTTGTTTCTGGCTACAGAAGATGCTGAGGCATCTGCTTGGAAACTGGTCACCCTTAATTGCCACCAAAACTGCCGTGGAGCCATGGTGCTCACCTGAGCTGTCTCCACCTCTCAGAGACAGCTGGGGAGTGGGGGGAGCTGCTGCTGCAGGTGGTCTGCAGGGTCCCAGCGTCACAGCACAGTGCGGGAGGGAAGGGACCCTAAAGCCCCCCCAGTGCCACCCCCTGCCCTGGGCAGGGACACCTCCCACCAGCCCAGGTGGCTCCAAGCCCCCTCCAACCTGCCCTTGAACCCCTCCAGGGATGGAGCTCTAAGCCAACATAACCTCAAAGGAAGGATGGAAATTATTAAGATAATTAAAAAAACCCAAAAACCAACCAGGGAGGAATCTGTGTGGGTGGGAAATGACCTCAGCTCAGCCAAAGGCTGATGTGTTTGTTTTCTGAAGAAATTTGGCCCTGAACCCGACCCAAATCTGTGCAGTCTCAGTCAAGCCCATTTCAGACTTTTTGGTGAACCTCCTATTTCTCTGAAAAAAAAAAACCATTCCTCTTGCTCTTGCGTGAGCAAGAGGGGAGAGGAGCCGGGTGGGTACCTGCAGCCACAGGGAGGGTGTCTGGAAGGGCTTTCACAGCAGCTGCCATTCCCTTTAAAAAAAGGAAAAAGTAAAAAGAATTACAAATAATTCTCTCTTTTCCTAGCCCTGTCTTTAATAAAAGTCTAATGAAACTATGTCAAAATGGGTGAGTAACTGTTAGATGTATAATTAAACCTTCCTGTGTAATGTGGGGCACTGCAAGATCAAATGAATTACCAGATTTCCCTCCTGGATATATTACCTTACTGAAAGCTGTCAATATTTTTTAACAAGAAAGACTGAAAGGATGTGGGTTTTTCAAAGCCTGAGGAGGTTACCCTACTTAGCTCTCTAATATTAGCTCTAAAAGAGAGAAAGAGGAGTCCAGGAGGCAATATTATGGGTTGTTTTGGCCCCTGGGAGAGGTGTGTTTGGTGCTTGGCTGTTCTGAGCCCTCTGTTCACAGCTCAGCGCCGAGACTCACCCCTAATGGTGTCTGGTTAATAACAAGATGAGGAATGTGATTGATGGCATTTCAGATGCAAACGATGGACACTTGACTTTGCCCTCTTTGTCACATCCTTAAGGAAAGAAGTCCTCGGTTTGAGGAGCCCTCTCAGGCGGGGGAGGAAAGGAGGCCCAGGAGACTTCTGAATGGGACTCTAAACGGATTCCAGACACCGCAAAAGAGCAAACCAGCTCCTCAAGTGCAGGGAAAAATAAATATTTTTAAAGGATTTCAGTGTATTTAACATAAAGCATGTTGATTTATAAGCGACTAATTATTACAATCATTAGAAGACCATGATTATCATCAAAAGGCTATTATCAGAAATGAAATACTAAAAACAAATGGTATATATTAAGTAGGATCATGCATATTTCATAAAAAGTATTATTCTGCAAAATAAGTTGTCACGTAGCCATGGCAATGACTTTTAAGTTACCCTTTTTGATGCCTTAATGCGCTGCTCTGCCTGGTTTAGTGTCAAGCTCTGAAGGTGCCCAGGTGCCCCGAGCTCCGACGGCCGGTGGGCACCAAGGGGGGATGGTAGCCCCAGCCGGTCACCCCCCGCCGCTGGACAGGCTGTGGTCTGTGGGAACAGAAGCGGGGAGAAGTGGGGGCTCTGGCCAGTTTCTGTCTCCCAGCTGCCACCCACGTGGCACGGCTGCCAGGAAAAGGAGTTAATTTTCCTCCCAGGTTGTGTTCCGTATCTTGGTGCCTGGAGAGTTCCCTTCCCATCTCCCCAGGGCTCCCGGGGCTGGGGCTTCGGGACTCGGTGCCCGGGTCTCACAGACACAGAGCCCGGACTGTCTGTGCCCCCCGCGCCCCTGGCTGAGGGGTGTCGGGGTGTGATGGTGTCGGGGTGTGATGGCAGTGTGACAGCCAGCGCTGGCTTCTCCATCCCAGGGGGCCAGGCCAGCGGGGAGGGGGCTTGTCCCAGGCAAGGGGGCTGCTCTGGTCGCCTTCCTCTGCTTTGGACACCTGGCTGCAACAGGCTTTCTGAAAAAAATTGGGGGTTCTTAAATACATTTGTGTGTTTAAAGTTCATAATGTTTTGGAATACATCCTCTTCCTTTTTCATTTTATGTCTATCTTCTTTTATTTTGAGTGTTTTCTTTGATTTTTGTGTCAAAGAGCTGATAGGTACAGCGTGCCTGATAAGATCCAGCGGAGATTAAAATAAACTCTGTTTTGTGGTGTGGAAGAGAAGAGTTTTTACATATCAGGACTCAACAAAGCGGGAGAGACGTGTGTGTGGCGGGGGCTGAACTCTCCTTTCCCCTCATTATTTCTCCTGGGACAGACGGAGGCCGGAGCTGGTCCTGGGGCTGCGGGGGCCATCGGGGGCTTTGATTGCTGCCTTTACACACGGGGCCATTTCTCCTGGCACAGGCGCTTCCCTGAGGCCCAGGAGTCAGAAATGTAATTATCCATGTGAAGTTCTTCCCGAGGCCGTGGGATTCCTGGTGGACAACCTCTCCTCTCTCACTCCATCTTCGCTTCGGGCTCTGGGCTCTCCCCGTTTGCCGGTGCCGGTCCCTGAGCCCCCCCAGCCAGCGGAGAGGG
The DNA here is from genome assembly GCA_027564165.1 of Gallinago nigripennis. NCBI lineage: Eukaryota > Metazoa > Chordata > Aves > Charadriiformes > Scolopacidae > Gallinago > Gallinago nigripennis. The sequence continues at coordinate 33,836,284 of JAOQGL010000004.1, read as the reverse complement.
ACCCGCGGTGGGAGCGGATGGTGTCCCCAGGAGGAGGCTCCAGGGCAAGGACCTGCCACCCAAACACCCCCTGGCAGGCGTCCGGGTGCCTGGCCTGGGAGACAGCTCGGGGACAAACCTCGGAGGCATGGCTGCACCAGGTAGGGCCATCTCTTAGTCCTTTCTTAATATTTCAACATGAAGCATCGTGATCTTTTTCTACAGGAATGGCATGTTCTGCTTCTTGCTTGTTTGGCTTCTAAACAGGCATTGTCAGAAAATATCCCAGATTGTGCCTTCTTTCTTTGCCCCAGCTGCTCTGCTGGTGACTCGTGTCTCGCTGGCGGTGGTAACTACAGGGAGGATTCAGGTGGGAGCTGAGCTGGGGGCGAGGGAGCTTATTTTGGTTCATTTCTGGTGTCAGCTTTTCTTTGGCTTTTTGATGCCTGTTGGTGAAACAGTGTTCTGCCACCGCAGCGCCTGTAGTGTCTGCCTGCACCCAAGCAGCACACCTGCGTGTGGGGTACACTGCAATCATGTCACCGCTACCACCATCAGAGTGTCTTCAAGGTGACACCGAAGTCGCTCACAAATTATACAGATGTGCTAGAGAGTGACATTCATGTCATCCTGATACAATGGTGACATTAGCATCTCATTATCTTCTAGTCAATTTGACATCAGTCACATCCTGTATATCATGTATCGTACCACCTTGACTAACTGAACCTCCCGGGGACATTAAATACCTTCAGAGCACCAAGGGTTCACGTGATCGAGGGAGGGTTCGATAAATTCCATGGGCACTGCAGTGCTGGGCTGGGATTGATAAATAATTCCATGGGCACTGCAATTTGAGTGGTGATTGATAAATAATTCCGTGGGCACTGCAGTGTGAGCAGTGATTGATAAATTTGATGGGTATTGCAGCGCTGGTCATTACTGTCATTACCAAAGACTGGTTGTTTCAGCCAAACATCTGAGATGCCACTGAGGCTGGTCAAGTGATAAGAGAAAACAGTGAGTTATTCCACAGGAATTCCATTGTGAGGGAGATAAAGGATCCGCATGGAATGGTTTGGCCAGTTATGCAGTCCCCAGGTCTTCAGATTCCACTCTCCTGCGAGAGGCTCATTGTCTGCGAAAGGGTGAATTTTATTGAGCAATATCGAGCTCTTCCGTGCGAGCGTGCCTGTGACTCTAAGCTGGTCCCAGTGTTGTTGCTAATAAGCACTCCTGAAGAACGGGGATGTTAGGGTTCTGGGAGTCTCACCACCAGAATGTTTTCTTCTGTTTAATTAGGTAACAGTCAACATATTTCAGAAATAGTGTCTCTCCCTCAAGAACCATTTGTTGTAAGTGTCAAGTTTTCTGTTTCTCAATTACCCTTTATTCAGGAAGCATTTCTGATTTTGATTGATCTTCAGTTGTTATTAATGCCTTCCTGGCTGTTTTCTCCAGAAGTTGGGACTATGTCCCTGATGGTCCCGGTGTTCCAGACCCGTCACAGGAAACACCCCGAGGAAGTGAATGTGCCTGTACATCTCACCGTGATTCACGTCAGTTCCTATTTTAATTTTCTTCACAGGTGACCTGGTCCGGGGATAGTTTTATGTGTGTTTATTGTGTAGGTGATGGCACCTAAATATTGTCTCCTTGCTTAGCTCTTGAGGTCACTTAACGTTAATTGCAAAACTTTGTTTTAATGAGCTGGTTAGTACCGAACGGCACTGGCTGCCCAGAGCAGTTGTCCTCACATTATCAGTCAACTGCTTAGATAGTCATGAGGGAAAACTCATCATTATTCACAGAGACAGAGAAACAAACATTAAATTTAATTGCAGTATGGAGCACCAGAGTCATAATCTTTATATGACAGTTAATGCTTTCATTACTTATCGATTCACTTATTATGTTACTCTTTCAAAAAGCTGAGCATCTGACAAATAGAAGTAGATTTTTCTCTTCTACATATGTAAAGACATAAATGACAAAGAATATGATTGAATAAGTATACTGAATAATTTTATTTTATATGAATACTTTTACTAACTCCTAATGACATATTTGCATATCTTGTTAAAAACATATCCCTTTCAAATTGAAAAAAAAAAAGTTCTCATCCATTTAATGTAGGCCTTATTTCGAGGAAGCCTGCGGTACCTCATTAGACGTAGGCAGGTCCTACAGCAGGTCCTTCTCAGCAGCATTCTCAGGCACAGCCCTGACTCGGACAGCCAGGAACCCCGGTGTCCTCTCTGAGCTGGTGGGGTCCCTGCAGGCACCATTAGCGTGAGGTCCACCAGCCACCCCTGTGTGTCAAAATGAGTTGCGTTCTTCTGCACCGTCCTGGTGGTTTTCCTCGAATGCACTTTGTTAAATGTCTGCTTAAATATTTGCAAGAATCAGGTTGATTCTTTGAAATCAAAGAAATCAAAGAACAGCAAGAATGTCACAAAGTCAAATTTTGATGCTACTTCAATGAGGTTCATGAGTTCTTGCACGCGGCTGTTCTAAGCAGAACTAACTGTAGTGGCCATTCAAAACCAGTGTTAGCAAAGAGCTGCTGACCCTGGATTTGTTTGATCATCAAACTATATCTGATAGTGAAGGGAGCCCCCGTGCTCAGTCTGTGTGGACACCAGAGCAGCCAGTGGGGCGCACGCAGTGAAGCAGGTCACTTGCTGGTGTTGGGAAGCCGTTGCTGCTGCAGGTTAGTTGCAGGAGCTGCCGTCCATGCAGTCCACCTTCCTGGGGAATAACACGAGGAGGACTGGAAAATTTCTGTTTGACAGCTGGAGAGAACTGAGATTTGGCCATACCTTCTGCTGCCCATTCAGATGGGCATGATGGATAGAGGCAAATACAAACCAAAAAATGTAGCCTCTTACCAAGGCTCCTGCCCAGCGTGGAGGGACACAGGTAACCGCTGGGCTTCTCCGTTTCGTGCTGGCATCAGAAGAGCTGTATCCATAGTTTCGCCTTTAATTAAAACCGGGGACTGTTTAACTTGTTCCCTGTGATGGCATTGGGGATGTATCCAGCAGCAGGCACAGAACACGCCAACTTCAGTAATTCTTGCCGTGCACCTCTGCTTAGGCTCTGGAAGCAGAGCTCTGCAGCACTCTCAGGCTTCAGCCCATTTTAGATTATTGTAGTGCTGGTAATAAAGCTTTCATGTGCAGTAAGGAGGAGATGAACATTAAAATAGTCAGGTTAAGTGGCACAATAATTGAACCTGCTAAAAATGGGGAGGGGGGGAGCCCTTTTTGTAATCATTTCTTTGCTTTGTGTAATATTTGAGTCTAAAGCAAACAGGTTTTTTTCAGTGTGCTGTTGATGTGTGCACACTCGATGTGCCACGTTAATAAAGCACATGAAAATTGAATAAGCGGCAGGTCGTCCTCTTAACAGCCAGGCTTGCCATCACCAGAGCACACACGGCAAACCAGGAGCTCAATAACTCACAGGGAGCACTTTGTGCTCAGCAGAGCTGGGGGAGGGAGGGTGATCCATCGCCGAATGCGGGAGCACCCCCGGGTAAAGCCTTCAGGAAGAACAAGCCTCGATAAACAGAAAGTGTCTGGAGCCTCTGGTCGTCTTCCTTCAGACAGGGAGCTCCCCTCCTTACTTTCCGTGCTGGTTTGGAGGTTCTGGCTTGTGGGTCTCTCCCCAGGCCCAGCACCACCCACCACGACAGGACTTTGGTCCTGCCTTCCCTTTCCCTGTGCTCCCGAGGCTGCTGGGCCAGCACCGGGCAAGCTGCTCCCTGGCAGATGAGGGCTCTGTGACCCTGTCTGCCCCTTCACGTGCCCTGTGTAGAGTCACAGAATCATATGGGTTGGAAGGGACCTTCAAGATCATCTAGTCCAACCATCAACCATCGCTGAACCGTGTCCCCCAGCACTATGTCAACCCATCTTTTTAACACCTCCAGGGATGGTCCCTCAACCCCTTCCCCAGGCAGCCCATTCCAAGGCTTCACAACGCCTTCTGTGTCAAAATTGTTCCCAATATCCAATCTGAGCCCCCCCTGGCACAACTTGAGGCCGTTTCCTCTTGTCCTTGGTGCAACCTGAGGCCTTTCCCTCATCCTCTTTCTTCATCTCCCGGGGCCCGCACCACTCCATGACCCTTCTGCTGGGGGCTGTGGCCAGCCATGGCCTCTCTGTGGCCACCCAGCACCCGCCATGGGTGACATCTCAGCTCCAGGGACCCAAACGGGTGTTTCGGTTGTTGGTGCATCCAGGACAATTCCAGCAGCCTGGATGCTGCGGGGTTTTTCCTACTGAAATGGCGCCCGGCGCTGCCGAGGCCGCGTGACTGATCTCTGTGCTCTGCTTGTAATCTACAGGATTTAAGTGTGCCTCTTAATTGTGCCTGAGATTTATGAATGCAGTGTGAAATTGCACGTCTGGGAGGTGTTTATTTTTAAAATAACAAAATGTAAATTGCTGAGCTTTTCTGAAGTTTACAAAATAGTTATCTGTAGGTCTATCAGTTTCCTTCCAGAAGCCAGCCAGCCTTGTGGTGCTAATCATCCGCCTGGGTGGGATACTGAGGGAAAATGTCCCAATTAACAGTTAACGTAGATTACTTAATGCATAAATGTTCCTAGGCAGAACTAATGTGGCTTTTCTTTGGCTTACTCAGCCGTTTCTCAGTCTCTGTGTGAGGGAGCCCTGGGGTTTGGCTGCAGAGCGGATCCAGGAGCAGCCGGTGGTCCGAGCCCTGCCCAGGGCTGTGGCATCTCCCCCCGCCGGGCTGGTGGCCCCAAACCCCCGTGGGGCTGGCAGGTGTCACTTCACTGGAGTGCAATTTGTAGGGAAATTCAGTTTAAGACAATCAGGGGAATTTTATTTCTGAGTGTCCGCACAAAGACACAATGGTGTCTAAGTAATGTGCTCTGGATTCACAAATCCTGTTAAATTACCATAGAATCCTAGAATTGTCTGGGTTGGAAGGGACCTTTCAGACCATGGAGTCCAACCACCAGCCCAGCACTGCCCAAACCCCCCCTGACCCATGTCCCTCAGCACCACGTCTGCCCGGCTTTGAAACCCCTCCAGGGATGGGGACTCCACCACTGCCCTGGGCAGCCTCTGCCAAGGCTCCACAACCCTTTGGGGGAAGAAACTGTTCCCAATCTCCATCCTAAACCTCCCCTGGAGCAACTTGAGGCTATTTCCTCCTGTCCCATCGTTTGTTACTTGGGAGACTGAGACTCCAATAATAAAGATGAAATAACTTCTTACAAGGTTATTAAGCAACTTAAATCTACAGACTCCTGCTATTTACACTAAGACTTCATGTTCTCAAAAGACTGGATATTGATTCAATTCTAAATGTGCATTTCCTTCCTCTAGGTGCCAGATCTGTCACCTAGAATCATAGAATTGCCTCTGCTGGAAGGGACCTTTCAGATCATCTAGTCCAACCATCCAACCACCTGGCTGGACCACATCTCCATGTCTGCTCATTACACCGACATGCGGAGCTGGTGCACTCACCATGATACCAGAGAATTTTCACTCCCCTTTCACCCATCCCAGCCCTGGGGACACAAGTCTGGAGGATGTGGGATCAAAGGTGGTCTTCATGAAACCTGGCTCAGAAGCACCCAGTAGACTACTGAGGTGAGGACACCCCACAGCAGAGCTGGAACTCAACATCCCTTTGCTATGAGGTCACCGCTGACGCGAGCAAGGAGGGAGAGGTATTTGTCTAAAACTTTCTGTCATTCCAAATACACACAACGTTGCACGAGGACACGGCCTTAAGGAGCCTCAGTTCTGCTGCCGGAGTCCAGGATCCCAAAGGGACCCAAATCAAACCTCCCAGGAGGCTGATTTGCCCCCGCAGCAAAATTATGAAGAAGGAATCAAATCTAAGTTTGAGTCTAATCTTACGGTCAGTAATACATTAGTTAGGTTTTAAATTAGTTTCTAATGCATGTCATTAGTGTAAGTTGCCCCGTGTTTGGGCCGGGTCTGGGCATGTTCTCTCACTGAAATTAAACAAAAGCCATCACACCGAGTTTCCACAGCTGCTAATGAACTGCAGAGGGATGTTTCCAGGATTTGGGGGGTATAATGGCACAGTGCATCATTGAAGGAAATAACTGTTGGCCTGTGCAGCCCCCATGTAAACAGGTAAAATTCCCACAGATGTGGTAAATCTGGGTTCCCATTGTGCCATTGCACCTACTCGTTCTGTGGTTATATTTCTCTTTGTCTGTTTTCCTCCTGGAAAGAAGAGTCATCAAATAATATCTAAAGCAAATAATACCTAAACTCCTACTTTCCAACTCGTTTTTCTCTAAGCTTCCAATGTCTCCTACCCAACCCATACCTCTGCCAGGACCTGGGATAGCATATTTTCATCACTTTTCTTTTGCAACCCGGCCTGTCACCATCACGTGGATTTCTGCCCGGCCACCAACAATCCCTTTGTGTGCTTCCACCTTTGAGACTAAAGGCTTGTTTGGTGTAAAATCAAATCAGGCATTTTCTTTTTCAAAGTCTTGTGCAAGTTCATCGTAAGCTTATTTTTTTTTTCAGTCTGCCCTTCTCCTTTTTTGAGGATTACTTTCCAAATTGAGATATACGTGCCATTCCTTGTAACTCTTGAAGGTGAGAATGGCACTTCTAAAGGAATCATCTAAGAACATAAAAAATCTAAAACTCTTGTGCCTTTGTAAGAAAGAAATTTCAGATAGTTCTGAATCATCAGATCTATCCAAATGCAGTACAAAGACAGAACAAAAGGGTTTAGACGTACTTTAAGAATAAGGGTATAAAAGATGAAGTCGTTAAGCCTCCGTTAGCTCTCACGGATGGCTGACATGGAGCGATCCCCTCTCCAGAACCACACAACTCACAGCATCCAAGGTCGCCCCTGTCCTGGTGGCCAGGCCCTTTGGATGGGGCACTCTGTCCCAGGGACGCCTTTGTGCCCCGAGAAGATACCCATAGTGCTGGAACCATGAGTTCCAGAAGGAACAGCTCTGAAGAATCCAAACTTTCCTCTCTGTTAACTCGGCTCGTGCAGTTTTTTCCTGGTTTAGTGCAACACAAAAAACCACACATTTTCGATCAGGGATCTGGACAGGCTGGAGAAGTGGGCTCAAGTAAACTTCATGAAGTTCAATGGGAGCAAGTGCAGGGTTCTGCA
>JAOQGL010000004.1:33778239-33817308 GCA_027564165.1 Gallinago nigripennis | reverse complement strand
TTCCCTTTCCCTTTCCCTTTCCCTTTCCCTTTCCCTTTCCCTTTCCCTTTCCCTCCCCTCACACCCAGTTTTGCTGCTCCATCCCCATCCCATGTTCCCATCACTGCTTCACTACCCAGGAACACACAAACCATTTTCTGTCACCCACTCGATTCCTGGTTTATTTGATTCTGGAATGACTGTGCTCAAGCCTTACAGTGGTGAGACTCAAAGGATTTTTAAAGAGCCACGCGGCTGCTCAGGGGCTTCCGTGGAAGAAATAATGGGATGAATAAATGGATGACTGGTGGATCTGAGTTTGAAATGCCAAAAAAGAACCAAGTTGCCTCTGTCATAAATGTGGGATTTGGAGTCTTACTTGGAGGTTTATGTAAAGGGTGTGTGTTTGGTTGTGCCTGCGATTCACAGTGGATCCCCCGTGTGAAGTTCTGCAGAGAAAAAGCCATTAGTGACATGGTTTGGTGGGGGTTTTTATCAGCGTTGGGTTGATGGTTGGACTCCATGACCTTAAAGGACCCTCCCAACCCAGACCATCCTATGATTCTGTGATTGTTTTAGGCCAGGGGAGGGTGAGTGGAGGGGGATGCTCAGGTGCAGGGGGCCGGGCAGCTGGGGTGGGGGCTCTGGAGCAGCGCAGAGCCCGGGGGCTGCAGGGGAGATCACGGCTCGGCAGAAGTGACCCCACAGCAGCGTGTCCCCCCGGTGTCACCCCAACCTAGCCAAGGGAAGGACCGGGCTCTGGGCTCCCAGCTGCTGACGGCAGCCTGATAAAATTAGCAGGAGTAATTTTTTTTTTTAAAAATGCCTTTTGGTAGCTTAGTGAAAGCCGGAAGATCGAACAGAAGGAGGGGGGCTTCCAGGCGGGCTTTCTGTGCTGGTGTGAGCAGGTACCATCACCTGAGACAAATGGAGGGGCTCGTAGCTGACGGCACCCGAAGGCCCGACAGACCCCGTTTGTCTGACACCGTAATGAATAGACGTTTCATGGCTACGAGATGAGCTCAGGTAAAAACATTAGCTTTTTAATTTCCTGCCTGTCTCACTCCCATCCCGATAGCAACCAGCATTATTTCACTGTAGTTGTTTTAAAAATTAACTTGTAATACACTCCAGTCAATCCTTCCTGCTGCCTGATAACTTTCTGTTGTTTTTTTTTAATTTAATTTTTGGTTTTTAGATCGACATCCTCATCGTAACGTGCCTTCATCCCGATGTCCGCTGGCGGCTCAGGCCTGTGGCTCGTGTGGAATTTCGGAGGGGCAGAGCTCTGATGGGAGTCCTGCAGTGGCTGGGGTCTCCGTGGGAGCAGCGGGAGCCCAAGGTGCGGAGCCGGGAGCAGGGGGAGCTGCCCCCACCTTTGCTCCACGCTTGTGAGAACAGGTTAGTGGAAAAGTCCCATTATTTCTGACCTTTCTGCCCACACCGTAGCACAGCCGTTGCCATTCGGGGCAATTTAAGGTACTTCAGGCTGTTCTGTACCAGTCAGCAAACCCTCACAGCATCGTTGTTAGCCCTCCCCACAGGGGCATTGAGAGAAGGTCAACGCTTTGGGGCAGTTCTGAGCAGGAGTTCCTCCTCCAGCCTTTCTTTTCCAGTAGTTTGATGCCAAATATGAGTTTCCATTTATGATTGTGCTAAGCAGGATAATGCAGGTTTTTGTTGCCATCTTCCAAGAACTCAGAAAAGAGAACATCTAAACCTATAATTATTGGTGTAATGACCAAGAATTAAAGACTGAGGATAATGAGCAGCATCAAGCCTTTATGAACTTTAAAAAATGCCCCATTTTTTGAGGTTACCTGCTCCATGCCTCGCTGTCTCCAGCAGACATAATTTGGGTCTGGGTTAACCTGCAGTTTGGGTCAAAAGGAACAACGGGAAAATCAGAAGAGTTGGGTCAGCGAGGAGTAACGGTGAGATTCTTACAGAGCGGATGGAAGAGAGCGAGAGCTGCAGCTGCAGAGCCAGACTGCGGGGGCTTTGTGGGACCCTGGAAGCTGTGACCTTCGGGGTTCAGATCCCGCTGGGCCACCAGGGACCCCTGTGTCCCTCCTTTGGTGGGAGACGCTGCACTGGCCATCCCACCTCAACTTAGGGCAGTCCCAGCTGCCCGTCCTGCCCAGACCTCTCCTGGCAAACCCATCCCTGCCTCGGTGACCCATTTGCTCCTCCATCCTCTGGTGAAACACCTGGGCAGATGTTCCTGCAGCCTTCCAGGGAATAGCGGGAACTCCCTCCCTCCTTCCCTCCCGGGTCAGGACCCCTCTCAAAACACCCCGTGGGTTTTAGCTCTGGATTCATCTCCACCATGCACCATCACTGAAACCTTCCTGAGCTGTTTGTGCTCACAGGGAACGTTTCTAATGCATCCTGAGAGCACGCAGAGTAAATATGTCTCGCTTGGCAGACGGCTTGAGGGAAACCTACTTAGTTCCATCATTAGGTCAAGCCAAATAAATTTCTGCCTTCTTCAAAGGAAATTGCTAGCGAATGTCGAGGCTGAAGTGATTTTTACTTCCTTGACATTGAAGATTTAGTTACATCAAACAATAATGAACAGCTGAAAGATGTAATTTTGGATGTAAAAGGAGTGCGGCAACTCCACGTTCAAAGACAAAATAATTCTTACTATTCACTGCATCATAATATTTAAATGCTTGTGGCACTGAATATTAGTGAGACATTTCTGGAGGCAGCTGATGGCTCTGAAGCTTAGTCCCCACTCTGTCTGTCAGATCTTCCAGTTGCAGAGGAAAAACTGTGCGGAAAATCTTGCTTTTTGGTGATGATTTTCATGGTGTTACAGATCAGTAAATGGCAGTAAATGGGGCTGTGGCAATGGGAAGGTCGCTGTGGGGCATTTGGGAATGAAAGGACTATTTTGCGTCTCGTTTAGAGACTTCTCTTTATTTATTGGTGTGCGTTACCCAGTGGCCGGGGTAATGGGCCTCAGAAGAAAGTGTTGTTTAAGGAAAATAGCTATGGTTTGGGGGGGAACAACTAAATCAGGAGTTCTGAGAAGCGACAGCCATCTTCTCAGCCATCCGAAATGTATCTGCTACTAAAAGCAAAGTGATTTTTTCTAATTCCAAAATCCCAGTTTGCGAGGATGCTAAATCATCCTCGGGCTTAACACAATAGTCTCTTGGCAACTGCAGATGCTTGTCTTGAAAGATTCATTTTTACAACAGATTGAATTCTCAGAAAAGAGGCCAAACATAAAGATGTTAGAAATCAAAGCGAAAATCCAAAAGGGTTTTGAGGCTTGATTTGGTTAAGCACCCAAATGTTTGGATATTTATTTGAAACTTATTCAAGCTGCTTAAATCTAGAAAACTGGTACCAGGCTCTATCCTCCCTGCTCCGTGACGGCAAGTCTTGGCACACACAGCTCCAAATTGCATTGACCTTTTTTGCTGCCAAATTCTATTGCATTTTCAATTCTAATTTACTGTCCAATCCAGCCCCAAGGTCTCCAGCTTTTACTGCCTTCCTGGCTTTCCATTTCCGATTCAATATGTGCTTTCCCCCTTGCTGAACAGTCTTCATTTTTTCCCAGTTAAGTCTCATCTTGTTACTCAAAATTTTAGGGACTGATAGATGAGATCAGACCAACAATCCAACCCTTTTGTTAGTCTTTCTTCTGCAATTTACCAGGCTGAGACGCTTCAGAAGGCATAGAAAAACCGCAGAAACGGATCATTATGGAAGCCTTTGTGCACAGGGTAAATGCTTAGTGTATTTCTGTGCTGAAGGGTTTGTGTCCTCCGCCGCGATGCCCGGCTGGAACGAGGTTTGGTCCCAGCACCCACATACAGGGATGCACTTTCCTGGATTCTAGTAAATGTTCTCTCAGTAATATCCATCGGCGGTGAGTTCCGCAGGTTTATTCTGGCGGTTTAGCGGTTGTTTCTGCCTACGTTTGTGTTTCCTCTGGTGGTGCTGGTGTTGCTTGTCTCTTCTGCTGGTTTACTCATTTTCCAAAGTAGTGTCCCTTGTGATGGCCATTAATAAGCCACATGTCACTTCCTTTCCAGTGGCACGGGAGATGCTGTATAAAATGCATCACAATACACATTTTCCCTCTAATTTTTAAAGCCCATTTGCATAAGGTGTATTTTTACACATATTGTGAAGTATACTCGGTGCCCACAGTTACCTGGCACTTTTGCCATTTCCTTCCATTTATTTCTTTATTTCAGTGCTGAAGGCTTTGCCAGCCCCGCTGGTGGGACCTTCCCAAATCTCCTTGGCAGCGCTGCCCGTCTCTCCCGCAGCTTTCCTTCCCCCTGTCGGGTGCTTTTGGTCCTTGCCTGGGATTTATCAGTTTAATTAATCTAATCTCTGCAGTCTCCTCCGTGCTAACCGAAATAATTCCTGACAATGTTCTGTTGATCCCTGTGACTGCTGGATGGGAGTGGGGCTCTACGGCAGCACGTGGCACCGCTTCTTATCTGTGATGGATAAGTTTAGCATTTTAGAGGGTTTTGGGTTTTTTGGTCCTTTTTCTTTTAATCAGAGTGGTCTCTTTGCTTAGAGATCAGGCCATTTTTGTGTGTTTCCTCATTGATAAAATGATGCTTTTCAGTGTTCTGTAAACTCCTGTTGTGTTCCCACAGCCATTTGCAGGAGCAGCCTTCATACACAGGTGCTGCACTGAAAGGCAGTGCAGAGAAAGAGGTGCACAGGCTTTTTTAAAAAAAAAATTAAATATTTATTTAATATTTAAATATTTTTAAAAATATTAAAATTTGTCCTTTATTTTTAAATGTTTGCAGAAAGAAAAAAAGTGTTTTAAATAAGCACATGGCTAGATTGGTCCGTGGCTATCCCAGAAGCAGCAGTGGTGTGGCTCCGGGCCCTCAGGGGTTAAACCCACAGTAACTTTCCATCACTGACGTTTCTTTACTTATTCTCGGTGAGAATTCTTGGTGAGCTGGGAGTCACGATGATAATCCTGTGTTCCAGGGATGCGCTGGAGCATTTTGGATCCCGGTGTTTACAGAAGGCTTTTCTAGGGCAGACTCAGCAGTTTGCACAGTTTGGTGAATTCGTTTGGAGTAATTAGCGCAGCACCAGGCTGGAGTCACACGTCTGTTTAAGCCATTCTGCTTCAAGTGTACCAACCTCTAAAACGTCTGCAGCACAAACATGGATTTTGTCTGGGTTATTTCCCGTGTTGTTCCAGCTCTGCTGGGTGGGGGTGGTTGACACAGCCCCTGGTTGCTCCCGGGCTTGGGGACCGTGGGACGGGATGGGTCCTACAGAGATGGATCCATCCCGGGATGGATCTCTGCAGAGATACCGTGTGGCAGAGATCCCCTCAGGAGCATTTTCTTCCATGCTTGGTCCCCAGGTGCTGGTCCTGCTGCTCAGGACTCTGCCACCAGTCACTACAAGAAGGGAGCGTGTGTGGTGTGCTGTGAGGTGACTGGAGGAGCAGCCCTGACGGGGCTGGAGAGGAGCTTTGCTTTGCTTTGCCACAGAAAAATTATAATTGCCTCCATATGACTTAACTCTGTGATACTGGCCTTTCCTTTCTGCAGGTTGTTCATTTGAAATCATTCTCAGATAGCAGGATGAGGTGGGGTTTGGTTTTTTTTTTGCAACTCCTGGTCTACGTCCCCTGTTAAATTGCACTTTTTTTTTCCTCCAAAAGTAATTTTTGCCCTTGTCCACCTAAACCAGTGTTAAGAAGACGGATGAAACTCTCCTGCCCCTGTGTGTATTTTTAGAGGAGGAGTTGGGCAGCTTGGCCTCTCGCTCCCAGCCCGTGTTGGACTCTGTCCTGCCCAGGGCATCCGCCCCGCTCCACTGCTCCGCTTTTCTGGGTATCCCCAGAAATGGTGCCATTTGTCTTCATTGGGTACCTGAAGTTTTGCAGGTGGGTATGGGAAATAGCACCCAGTAGATAAGAGAGATTTTTTTTTTAATGAGGTGACAAACATGGTAGACACCTGGGTGGTGTCTGACACCGGTGTGACCTCTGGGGAGGACACAGGCTGCTGCTGGATGACCACCAAGGGTGGGAGATGTGGGATGCTCTGCACCCACAGGGATGGAGACCTGGGGAAGATGTGGGTGGTGTGATTGTGGTGGAAACCCTCTGCTGAGCTGTAGTGAATGTGTGTGGGGAGAGGAACCATCTGGGGGAAGAGGGACCACAGTGGGGAGAGGAATCACAGTGGGGAGAGGGATCATGTGGGGAGAGGGACCATGTGGGGAGAGGGACCATGTTGGGGGGAAGAACCATGCAGGTAGAGGGACCAAGCTGGGAACAGCTTGTGTGGGGAGAGCGACCACAGTGGGAAGAAGTACCATGTGGGGAGAGGGACCATACAGGGAGAAGGACCACAAAGGGGAGAGAGACCACGTGGATGAGAAGGACCCTGTCATGGAAAGAGACCACAGGAGGGAGAAGGACCACGTGGAGGGATCATAGGCCACAGGGAGCAGAGAGACAAGGACCAGGAGAAGAGGCTGGGCACCAAGAGGCTGGAAGGAGCCGTTCTGCTGAGCTCAGGAGCGAGATGAGCAAGGGCAGCCTGTGAGGATGAGCACGGGAGCGGGACTCTGATAGCAGACAGCTTTCCAACGGAGTGAGCAGGGATATAAGGACATCTAAGGCTGAAAGCTGAGATAAACACACTTTTTATCTCCAGGGGAGATAATTTGGTAACTGGAGCATCCTCCCAGAGCTGATGGCCGAGCCCTTGTAGCCAAAATGTCTTAATGGAGATTGGTTTCTGGTTTTCTGAAAGGGTGCTCTACTTGGAAAGGAATTAATCCTGGGAAGTTTTATGTCCAAGCCACAGCGATGCTCACGACATCCCCTCCTGGCTGCGGACCCACCGTTACTGGCTCCGGGGAAGCATCTGGAGCAGGATCAGCCCCTCGGCTGTGGTGGAACCCCCGGCACACGGGCCAGCAGCGCCTGGCTCTGCGGGTAATCAACACCTCAGCTACTCGGGATTGGATTCTGACAAGTCTTATGGAGCCTGGTAAGGATCAGTAATCATTAAAATTAACCACACACTGATTTAATCAACATATAGCTTTGTTAATTACTAGCTCTTTCTTCGTGTCCATCTGTTTTAAAGATTTCAGTGAACCTGCAGCAGATGTTAGTGTAAATAGAATAAGCCGGTTGCCATGTAAATATAAAATTTTCAGGAGTGTTTGTGTAAGAGACACCCAATTTATTTGTGGCGGTGTCAGTTTCACGTCTTCAGAGGCTGAAACACAAACCTGGTGACTTTGTTAAAATCCCCGTTGGAGATGGTCTCTGCTGTCCCTCTGCCTGCCCCCCTCGCCCTGTTCCCGTGCCCCCTGCCCCGTGGTCCCACCGCTGGGGATGTGCCCTGATGGGGTATAAAACGTCATTTCTGTGCAGAGGGTGAGATGGGGTTTTTTTCTAGTGAAAGAGAATCCCCAGGACAATGGGAAAAATGCATGAAAAAGTCTTACATTTGCAGAAGAGCTTTATTTTGCTGAAAACACCTTAAAGGTTTAAGACTTAGCTTTTGAGTCCATACGTTTAATAGCAGCTTTATTTGTTTTATTTATTTGGCAGCACGTGAGGCTGTCTCTGCCTGTGTGAGAGCCGTGGGTCGGGGTCCCGGGAGGTCTTTGTCTTCAGGAGCAGGGCCCTGGGTAAGTCTCTGTCCTGTGCCCGGGTGGCAGCCCCTCCTCAGCTGCTGATTAACCCTCTAAACCCCCCACTCAAACTCCCTCAGCCCTCACGGGAACTAGCACAATAGGCTCAGAATTCAGGGAGGAACCTCTTTTTTTGTTCAGCTTGTGCAAGGGCAGCCCTGGTGGGCAGAAGGGGCTCCCAGAGGTGACGCAGCACCGTCAGTGACAGTCATCCCAAAGGCAACCACACCACAAAGGAGGACATTCCCTGTTCATCTGCAGAAGGTGAAAACCCACCTTCTCAGATCCTCTTGGCAATGTCAAAGACATACGACCCCGTGCCCCCTTTAAGTTGTGCCACCCCCACCCCCCAGCAGAGGACCTGGCTCCCACTGGCCATGCCAGAGTCCTGTCTGGGAAGAGCCACAACCCCAGCAGAGCCCACGGCACATGATGTTCCTCTGCTGTTCCCCCAGTGCTGGTGTCCTCCACGCTGAGGACTGGGGGCTCCTTTTGTGCCAGGAAGAGGTCCTGGCTCCGTGGGGTCCCTGCTGCTGGGGGATGTCCCCAAGGGGTGATGACAGAGGGGACCACCAGGAGGCACGAGCACCTTCAGCACTGGTTCAGCTCTTGGCTCCTTTGCAAAGCCTCCTTTAAGATGGATTTTAAAGTCAATTAGAGCTGACCCTGTGGCACAATGGGAAAAGTGACAACATGCAGAATTGCATATTCATGTCGGTTGTCTAGATTCTGCCCTCAGAAAATAATTAGTCTAATAAATGGTAGAACTTCAGCTTCAGACTATGTGTTCCTCTAACCCCCTGTGGGTGTTTGTTCCTCCCTGTCCCGCAGACACACACCCCCCGGACACGGACGTGCAGACCCTTGGCTGCTGCGGGGACACCCCAACCCTCCTGCTTCTGGGCATTCCCTGCACCCCCTGTCCCCCAGGGGGGGACATCCTGGGGGCCATCCACCCTCTGCAGGGGCCCCGACACTGGGGACCACCGGCTGTGGTCAGTCCCATGGATCCATCCCCACCAGCCCCACTGTGGTCCTCCCCATCCTCTCCGGTGTCCCGCGGGAATGCCACACAGTGACATGACTCTCTGCTGACTTCTCCAGAAGGGACCACCGTGGTCCCCACACTGTGGGGAGCAAGGGGGTCCCAGCAGAGCTACTGAGGGGGGAGCAGAGGAGGGTCGAGCCCCGCTCGGTGACGGCTCTGCCCACGCTCTGATGGCTCCCCCCGGGGAACAGCTGGCAGCCCGGTGTGCTCCTCTCCCTCCCTCCAATTTATCCTTGGGGAGCCTTCTCCGGCAGCTCATTCCGCAGGATTTTGGAGGTGACATGAGAAATGAAAGGTATATTTTGGTGCTGGTTGGGGACACGGGGGGAAAGAGGGATCTTCACTCAGAGTCTCCTGCAGAGAGCTGAGTCTGGAGTTATCTCCCGTTTACATCTGCACTTGAAAAGAGCTCCGCTTCCTGATTTCCTCTCTTATTTTTCAGCTTCTGAGGATTTTGGTTTCATTTAGCTCTGCACTGGCAATGACTTCAGGAGCCCAGAGAGGAGGGTGAGGGAAGGCAGGTCATTAAACAGCTTTTCTCGGGCGCCGTTTGATCTGTGCAGCCCCTGCTCCGACGGGGCAGGCAGACTCTGCGGCACGAGGGCCCCTGCTCCGCACGGGATTTACCAGTCTTCAGGGATGGGAGCACAAGGAAACAGCCACCTGCGAGTGACGGGGGAGACCCCGGGGCAGGGGCAGCACCTCCTCCCTGCCCGTCCCCAAACCCGCAGGAGAAAGTGGAGGAATCCCGTGTCTCAGGATTGAAGGCAAATCAACGTCGGCAACGAAAACGGAATTCAGAGATGGCAGAAGATCATCAGCCATGTGAGAGGAAGTTCATTAAACCAAACTCATTACATTATTTATATCATAGAATCACAGAATGGGTGGGAAGGGACCTTGAAGCCCATCCAGTGCCACCCCCTGCCCTGGTTTCCTCCCACCAGACCAGGTTTCTGGAAGCCGCGTCCAATAGAAAGTATTATTTTTACAATTTCTAGTAATCTTTGCATAATATCTACTATTTTTTTCTGTTTTGTAATACTAAAAATATGCCTTTTTTGACTGAACACAGCAAAGGGTAGAGAAGCTTTTATTTCCCACCACAATTGAGTCTTACTGCGTCAAACCTTTAGATTTCAGATGACAGTGGAAATTAATCGCAAGAATAAAATCTTATAATTGAAACTGAAATGAAAGCGAATCTTACAGATGGGATACTCGCCTGAACTTCAGTCTGGGTGTCTGAGGAATCACTGTGCATTTTTTAATTCTTTGACTCTTCTCCATAAATGTTTTGACGTGCTCAGAAATTTGTCTTCATTATTAAGGCTGCTAGATCATCACATACTGATGGGTTCAAAGTCAAAATTCTTACTTACCGTTTACTCAGAAATACGTTTCCATCTGGGAATCTACATTATGGGCTTATTTCTTGTATTAATCACAAGCAGCAACAGGGCACTGGGGCCAGAGCATCCTGACTCCTGGGGGCACTCGGGGACAACCCCAGGTCCCACCGGGGACAGTCGTTATTATCCGTACACACGAGATATTTGGTACAGATATGGCACAGCAGTGATACATACTCTCTTCCTCCCGACTAGAAGCCCTGGTAACTGTTCTTTTTAAAAGAAGATATTCATAGTTTCAGCCCGTATTGATATTTCAGGTAATGGATTCGAGACCTTCCCTTTTGCCGCTGTTTCCCTGCAGCCCTGCCCTGTTCGACGGTACGTGTCTCTGTGTACCTAATTACACCGTGGCCTTAAAAGCTAAAAAGAGGAATTAAAATAATTGTGAGACATAATGGAGGAAAAATCCGTTAGTATTTCCTTCTTTATAATTCATATTTCTGTAATATCCTTTAATTTCCTCTAAGCTCCTTAAGTGCCCCTGAGCGCAGCCCCTTCCCGCGCTGTTTCATTACCGAGGAGTGAGGGACCTGGCGCTGCCATTGAGGGGGGCAGAGCCCTGCTGTCCCTCGGGAGCAGCCCCACGGGTGGTGGGGATGGCTGGTCAGGGTGGGGAGGGCTGTGCAAGGAGCTGCTGTCGCTGCTGGTGGGCAGGAAGGACACGAGATACTTGTATTTGCTAGTTGCCCTTTTGCGTGGGAGTTTAGGGTAGGTATTACAATAGCATATTTATAGAAAGAAAAAAAAAGATAACTTCTATTATATGTTCATTAAGGTATAATAAACGCCTGCTGTTCCTTTGCATCATGTGCATTTGGGACTCTCCACTTGCAAAAACCAAGTGAGGAAACCACAGCTTTTGGGGTTGGGCAATTTCCCTGGGAAAATGTAGAGCTTGGAACCTGGAGGGGTTCAAGGGCAGGTTGGAAGGGGCTTGGAGCAACCCGGTGTGGTGGGAGGTGTCCCTGCCCAGGGCAGGGGGTGGACCTGGGTGGTCTGGAAGGTCCCTTCCATCCTGAACCACTCTGTGATTCTATGACCCTCTCTCCACAGCATGGTACCAAATGCTAGTGAAGTCCCTGTGATGCCCTAAGCATCAGCCCAGTGTCTGCTGCCTCGCTTGACATCAAGGACCAGCTTCATGGAAACTGCCCCAGCCCTGTGCTAATTTGCCCAAAGCTGGTGAGACTCCTGGGATTTACACAATTCAGAAATGCCATCTTTTGGGATCAATTCCTGAAAGATCTTTCAGTGTTAGTGCCCATTGCTGCAGCGCAGGGCGCTGAGGCCAGGCTGGTGGGCTCCCAAGGCATTGCTGGATGGGGGGTGTCTTCTTCAGCGGTGGCACCGGGGTGGTTGCTTCCTCAGCCACATGTGGTAACAGCTACTAAATATTCTTCTTGTGGCTGAATGATTTACTGCAGTACTTTATTGCCACTTTTAATTTAAAGATCACCTTAAGCTTTTCCAGTTAAAACTCAGATTTTAACAATATATAATGCTTTTAAATCTGAAGGTAGGAAACAGGTTAAATATTTTTCTGTTGGCAGATTTGTGGATTATGAGGCAGAAGTGTCTGCCATGGTCACCTGGTTTGACCTTTTCCATAACAGACACTTTAAAATTAAACCTGCGAATCCTCCCTGAAGCCCTTTCCCTTTGCCTTGTTTAGGAAAAAAAAAAAATCCCTTTTTGATTTATTCGCAATTGTCTCATTTCTTCCTGATGTGCAGCCGGCTTTGTGTGCTAAGACAGAGTCCTCTGCCACCAGCAGAAGTCACCTTCTGAGCGTTTCAGAGTAAAAGGAATCGCTGATCTCCTCAAGTCTTTTCCCACAAGGAGGTTTCCCAATGCAAATTCCTCTGGAGGTCTCCTCTCTGCGGCTGCTGATGTTCACCCCAGCTGGATGTGCTGGAGCCAGCACAGGTTCCGTGTTGCACCCCAAATCTCACCGGGGAGGTGCAGAAAGTTTTTCTACCTGGTTTTTTTTCTGCTTTCAAAGAATGAAAAATTAAAACCAAATAAATGTCTGCTTTGTCAAATTGTCTGACAAGTGCGCTGTTGACACATCAAGACAATGTCAGAACTTTTCTTCAGGTGATTCTTTTTTCAAACATGGTTTCTTTAAGCATTTCCCACATTTATATTATAGAGCACGTAGTTGGTCGCAATAGCAAATCCTTTCTTCCAAGTCTACCTTAAACATTTTTAATGTTATTTTTCAATTCAGCCAGCTAATTTGATCTTCTGAAAATCAGTTTTTAAGAACTTTATTTTTTATCTTCCTTTCCCTTGATTTGGGAGAATGACAAGCCTTTATGTCTAAAACATATAAGGTTTTATAAAATGGCTATCAGGCAGAGATAAGTTAAAAAATAAGTTACCACAATATTGCAGATTAGATTTTTTAAAATCTGTCAAACCAATAAACAATGAGAAATGGAGTGAAGGAGTTCCAGATTGCACCCAAATAGCTATGTGGTATTTGTATTTATTAATGCTGCAAATCAGCACACATTTTCTGAAGAACCAAATTGACTAGCTTCATTTCTTCATTTGAATAATTACTGTCAATAAATCTCAATAAGCCACCATTTAGAGAGTAATTTTCATAAATATCATGGCCAGATCCTCTGCAGTTATAAACTTTCCTGCCCAGCCTGTTTCCAGCAGATGGCGACCTCCCCCTCCCCTTCCCCCCCCC
Source organism: Gallinago nigripennis (assembly GCA_027564165.1). NCBI lineage: Eukaryota > Metazoa > Chordata > Aves > Charadriiformes > Scolopacidae > Gallinago > Gallinago nigripennis. The sequence goes on along the minus strand of JAOQGL010000004.1, from coordinate 33,804,485 downwards.
CGGGGCTCAGCAGGTCCCATGGACATCCCTCTCCCTCACATTCTGGGGCCATGGACTGAAAATATCCATGATGGGCTCCTGTGACCCATCAGGATTTTACCTCCCAGCAACAGCACAGATCGGCACCAGAAAGTGGCATTCCTCGCTGTGGAGCCTGCGGCCAGAAAGGTCCAAAAAAATGGCATTTGGGGATCCCAAAGAATGGCATTTGTTGTCAAGCTCTTCCTGATGGATGGAGGCAATGCTACGCCATGGGTGCAGGAGCAGGCTGGGCCGTGCACACACACAGACCAAGGGCACTGCCTTCATGGCCTTCATGGCCCTCGTGGCCCTCATGGTCTTTATGGCCTTCACGACCTTCACAGCCTTCAGTGCCTTCAGGGACTTCATAGTCTTCGTGGCCTTCATGGCCTTCACAGCCTTCATGGCCTTCATGATCCTCATGGCCTTCACAGCTTTCATGGCCCTCTTGGCCTTCATTGCGAATGAGCTGCCCTGACCGAGGGGGTCAGAAAACCCCAACAAAATGGTCTGAGAAAGAAAACAAGGCAAAAATAAACAAATCTCATTTTTGAGGGCAACATTCTGCTATGGAAAGAAAAAGCAGTCATTTTGTTGACCTATGTTTTTTCTGTCGTGCCTACTGAAATATTTGGGTATTTTTGCTTTTTGAAACGCTCAGACTACAAAAAAGCATATACCAGCTTCTCCGTTGTTAATTGAAAAAATAAACGAGAACAGAACATTTTCTTTCTTTCTGACTAATTGCGCAGCAAATTGCTTTACAGTTGTGCCAGAGAAAGCCCATTCAATATTTTTTTTCTTCTCCTGAGTGAGAGATCTTTACCTCTAGATGCTTCCCAGGAAGGAATTTTCATAAGAAGAGTCGATTAAGAGACACTTATGGACTTCCAGGCCATCTGAGAGGTTACAGGGAAAGCAGAAGTGGGCAGCAGCTGCTACAGCAAATGAAGGAGCCTCACGACCCCCCGGCACCACCACCTTTGGCCATCTCTGCCGTTTGTTAAGGCTCTTTTGTTCCAAGGCACTCATTTCCTCCGTTTCTGCGGCAGGCTGCTAAACTGCTCCCAAATTATTGGCATTTATAGTGTAGAAATGAAGATAGATATTAGGTGTGATCTGTAAAATCCTTAAAGCAACGATGAGTAAATCTTCCGTGGCGTCCTCACTGGCACGTGAGTGTGTTAGTGCAGCTCTCGTGGAGCAATGGCAATTTTCTTTTGCAGATTAAGGGTGGATGGGAGCTCGAGGAGAGAGGGCACGTGCTGTCCAGGCTGGGAGGGTTCTGCTTTGGGGTAACATCAGTCGGGTTTTCTTCTTTCCCCAGAGTTCTCTTGCTCTGAGCACACCTCCAGCCTCCAGCCCACCTCTCCCCTGGGGGCTGTCCCCACCATTCCCAACCCCACGCTCTTCTCTCCGTCCTTCTGGTGGGTTTTCAGCCCAACCTGCCCCAAACCCCCAGGAGCCCAGGGGCTGCTGGGGCTCAGCCTTTCCAGGAGCACTGCCCTTCCCAGCCCGGAGTAAACAGCCACAGGTGTCAAACACAAATGTAAATACAAGCAATTATGTGGGTTTCAGAAGTAATTGTTATTTACTTTGCCTAGTGCAGGAAATAGAGCCGGTCAAAACACTACAGAACACATTCTGTTGTTTGCTCTGGAAAACAGCAGCTCGTGTGGACCAGGGGGCAGCTGGGGTTAATGGTCACCGGTTAAAGTAAAAAAAGCAAAAGGCAGCAGGTGGATAACCCCCCGGCTCGCTGTCTGAAAGAGAACCCCAAAACAGTGCATTGCTGCAACCCAAACTGCTGTAATGCTGCGGGCTGGAATGAGCCAGTGAACGTGTATGGAAATGTCTGTTCAGATTCAACTGAGGTGTAACAAACTATGGAGCTGACCCTAAATTAATGTGAAGGGAGCTTCCCACGCTGCTCGTTAGGAGCTGGGCTGATGAGGATTTGGTGGTCCAGCCAGCCCAGCATCTCAAACAGCCCCGGGCGTCACGGGCAAGATGTTGTGGGTTCTGCCTTTCAAAGTGCAGAAACCCAACAGAAATTGGGTTTTCTCTGTGAGGGCTTTAGAGAGGAGAGCCCTGTGCCCTGCCCGGAGTGTCCACAGGCCCCGGTGCAGCCGTCGGGGGGGAGAGAGCAGCAGAGTCAGAAATGCAGAAGTTTACGCTTAAATTTCCCTGCTCGACTCTGTTGTCTCCTCTCTTGGAATGCAAAGGCTGTGCCTTCTCTAAAACCAGGTGAAACCCAGCGGCACAGAAATGCACTTGTGCCTCTTGAAAGGCTCCATCCCACCACCCTCGGAAAAAAACGCTGTTTTTCGGCCACAAAATTAGTTCCGTTTGGGCCATAAGGGGACAAGCAGCGTCTCTGACCACCCGCCCCCCCCCACCGTGGGAATTCTTCCTCCTCTCCTGGGGGCAGATTTACGCTGCCAGGAACCCACCTTTGACAAACAGCCAGGGAGCTCTGGCGCTCAAGCAGCTGAGCTGGGGCTGAAGCAGTATTAAATCTTGACATTTTAAGAGAGTAAAATAAATAAAAACTTGCTCACCGTTTCACTATCGCCCGAGCAGAACCCGCACCGCTCCTAAAGCCAAAGAACAGCAGTCACTGTATAAAGGGAAAGCTCCTACGAGTCAGTCAATTGGGAAATAAATCTAAAAGTCAAGCAAACCAGCAAAATATTGAATTTGTTTGAAAACGAGCACACTGTAGGGGTCTATTTCTCCAAGAGGAGGTAGATTATAGCTGACATCTTGGGGCCTCGCAGCCGCCAAAGCTCCAGCTTCCAAGGAGTTCACAGAGCTCCTGAACCTCCCCTGTGCCCCCACGTCCCACCAGCCCCCAGGGAAACCCCCCTCTTCCCCCGGCAGCCGGGACCTCTTTGGCGAGACGCACCTCGCGGGGTTTCCTCTTCTCATCTCGTCCCCTTTACTTCAATATTTCCTTCTCAGCTGTTCCGAAAGAGCGACTCTCTTCCTGGAGTGTGTTCTGGTCCATTACAGAAAGAAAGCACTGCATGAAAAGGGGATTACATGCCACGGAATCCCAGCAGAATTCATGGTAAAGTCTGTGTTTATACTAGATTTTTCTTTCTTTCTTTCTCTTGTGACAGATGCCTGTAACACAGAGACTGGAGGAACACACCCCACACCTCCCCGTGTGCATCTATTTCAATAAGATATAGAACACCATTAGCCCCAGCCCCCAGCCCTCCCCACCCCCAGACCCTCAGCTTCACTGGAGGCTGCCATCAGTCAGCTGCCTTTGAAATGAGAAATCTAAAACTTCAGCTGGAGAACAAGCATTTGAAATCTGAAAATATTGTGCCTGTAGGACTAATTACGTTTTTGCAAACTTTATTAAAACATTGCTGTTTGTTTAATGTGAGCAGCACGGGAATGCCACCACCATGAGTGACTCATGCCTGCAAACATCTATTTGCTGCAGAAAGTGACAATTAAGAGCTTGTAGCGTATTTTGGTTGTTTCTGTCTCTTTGCCAAGACAATGCAGGCCTAGAGACACTGTAAGCACCACAAAGGATGCTGAAAACCCGTTCCCTGGTTCCAGGGGAGACCTCTGAGGCTCCCTGAGTGCAGGCTGAGGGTCACTCACCGCCCAGGTCACCCTTGGCTCTGGAGACGGGATGGTGATGGTGCAAACCTTCCAGCGATGGAAAGAAAAGGCATGTGTCTTGAAAGTTCCTTCTTCTTTTACTCTTGCAGGAAAAAAAAAAAACCCTGATAGAGCTGGGGGTGTTCAGTCTGGGGAAGAGGAGGCTGAGGGGAGACCTTCTGGCTCTCTCCAACTCCCTGAAAGGAGGGGGTGGCCAGGGGGGGCCAGGTCACAGATGATGGGACAAGGGGTAATGGCTCCAAGTTGCCCCAGGGGAGGGTCAGGTTAGATATTAGGAAATATTTCTTTCCTGAAAGGGTTGTCAGGCATTGGAATGGGCAACATCACTGAAACGCACCTTCAGCGTTGCCCTGAAAGAGCAAAGAGAAGGGGGGATGCTTCTCCCTGCTGCTCTGTTCAGGGCACCGTGAAGGCCCATCTCTGGATTGAGGTTAATAAGCAGGCAATTAATAGGGATTGAGGCACCAGCCTCCCAGACCAATCCCCTCATGGTCCCTCTGTCCCAAGGGTGAGAGAGAGACAGACAATTCACTAAGATAATTCAAATTAGTACCCAGAGGTGCATTTTTCTATTCCTTTCTGTCCAGTACAAGGATGCTCAGGATGGACAACCCCAGGTTGGGTTGTCGTGGCTACGTGGTCACGGGCACGTGGTCCCACAAACCTGGGAGCTGGAGCTCAAAAATTTCATCTTGCTGAAGAGTCTCGCTTTTGTCATCGCCTTGTGACCTGGTAAAAGGGACAGAGGACAATTCCCTGATCACACGGGATTGCTGCTGGACAAGCACACGGTGAGCTGAAGGAGTAATGAGAAGAATATAAATATCAGTTACAGAAGGAGATGTTACTAGACTCTTGTGGCAATTTCCTATGGTAATAAGCATCCAGGAGGATATTAAAAATGTCATTTGTGCTTTAAAAGTAATAATAATTGAAATAGATTCTGGCATCTTCTATAACAGCAGAGCCAACAATTATTACTGGGGATATATTAAAAGAAAACAAACACATTAAATAATTAGTTAATTGAATTGCCAATATGCTGATGCTGCTGAAATTAATCTGAAATATATGAGATTAGCAGCATGGTTTTGCACAATTATAGTTGGTCAGAGATGAAATTAAGCAGCGGAGTGGGATGCGTTGAGCTGGAATGTGGACTCAGTCTGGGCTGGGGGCTCCTGGGGGACCCCGCTGCTCGGGGCTGGTACCGGGACTGGGGACCACGCGTCCTCCCCAGGGACAGGGGCTGTGGGGGGGGTCCCTGCTGTGGGCACATCGACCCGGGACTGGGCTCAGGGAACTGAGACCCACCATCCTTCCCCACGCTCCTGCCTGGCACCAGCTGCCCCGAGCACTGCCCTTGTTTCTTCAGAGCTGTAAAGCTACTACTCCATAAGCAAACTGAGTTTTAAATATCTCATTCCTGGTTTTACAGCTGCAGAGGTACAAACAGAATGTAGGTTTTGAAAACTTAGCTCCTTGGATGGGAAGAGGACAAGCTTGAGTCAGCTCCACCCCCAGCCTGGCCATCACCTCCCGTGAGCCTGCCCCGGTGAGAACCAGCCGTGGTGGTCACCACGGTGCACCTGGTGGTGATGGCTCCATCCTGCTCCTCAGGGGTCTCGGGGACACAGATAACAGCCCGCCACCCAGACACAGGCGGCAACAAAGGCAGCATTTTTGCGGCCCTCTTTTTCCCCCTAAATCCCAATTTTTTAAAGCCTTGACTGTTGCAAAGGTTACCCACGTGAAGGTAGGGGTGAGAATATATTTAACTATCGGTAGCAGTCTTCTGAACACCCTGTTCAGGATCTGGCACGGATTTATGTGCTTTGTAAGACGTGTCGGCGGTTCTGTGAAGCTGTTTTATGTCCCCCTTGGAGCCGTGCTCCCGCAGGGACCCTCTCCCCTCCTGCGCACACCACGCCGGCACACACCGGGCTCTACTTTGAACTTTTTTTGTGGGTGGCTGTGCAGAGGGGCCACAGGCCACCCCCCTCAGCTGCCACCATGGGTCCATGTCACGGTCCAGCACCACAGCCCCACAGGGGTTCACCCCGTGTTGTCCCCACGTCTCTGCTGGCACTTGGCACATCAGCACGAGGCAGATTTCCTGGTCCCACGATGCGGCTGGGGGCAGAAAGGCAGTTGCTAGCATCCCCTCCTGCCAGCTGAAGAGCAGCGAAGGCAGCCAGAGGGAACCTCCCTGCTCCCTGCATCTGCTCCCTGCCCTGCCTGCTTCTCCCGGGGCTAAAAAACCCACCACGATGCTCTGAGCCCAGCAGCAGAGAGCTCTCCTGTCTGGCATTGTGCTCCTAATTGTAGTTTTTTATTTTCATTCAGCATCGGCATGACTGCCTCGCAGGAGAGTTTTTACCTGTTTTCCCCTTTTTTCCCCACGTTTGTTCACTCCTGCCCATCCCCACGCAGCAGAGACAGGCCAGCCCTCCTCTGGCTCCAGTCCCCGGTCCTCACCGAGCGCCGCTGCTCCCCCCCAGCTCTCTTTATACAAATTACAAAATAGACCAGCAACATTTTGCTGCGCTGTGTCTGAAGACATAACCATTACTTCTGACTGGTGTTCAGAGCAAACAGAATTTCTTTATTACAACTTATCAATCCGTGCCTCTTGTCAATTTTATGAGTTTCTAAAATAACATCTAATGTTAACTTGGCAATGAATCCGTCTTAAGACACACTACCCACTCACATTTTATTTCCTCTATTAAAGGAAATGATGTATAAACACCACGGGAAAGCATGGATCAAACTCTTTAGCATTGCATCTAAGGGGAAGCAAGGGCAGCAGCAGGAGCTGCGGAGGGGGGGGTCCTGCAGGTGTTCCTTGGGGCTGCAGGAACCAGCAATTAATTATTTTATCCTGACCCAGCTGGACAATAAAAGGGGAATTAACGCCCCATTGTGGAGAGACTTCATTTTTGGTTTCACCTTATTTATAGGGAATGGGTGTTGCTTGCCTTAAGAAGTCTGTTTGGGTCAGATGGCCATGCTTTAACATTTATTTTATTTTTGCGGCTTTATGGTTACACTGTTGGACCCTGATTCACGGGTGACCTTCACGCATGAACCCGACTTAACGCACCGAAATAGTCCTATTGATTTGAATTTGAACATTGATTATGGTGGGGTGAGGTGGAAGTCAATGTCAATAAAAGCACTGCACAATGTGCCCCCGCCGTTCCCAGCAGCACAACAACCGCATCACAACAGCCTCCTGCCACAAAAACCAGCCCACTCCCTTTTTGTGATGAGATATGGATTTTAATCACTCTCAAATATACTGAAGTTCAATGAATTCTGTTTTTTCCTAAAAACAGAGTGCAACATGAGTGCAAATCCACTCAAAAAATGTGCGGGTTTCTTTGCATTTCTAGAGCCGAGAATGTCAGCGGTTCAATTCCATTCTCTCCTTTAAGAAAAGATTTCTGGAGTGGCCATAACACCCACTTCAGACAATTTTGCTCTCAGCGACCGCACATATTGTCATTCACAAAAAAAGGATGTGTTTAACCTCTCACTTCAGAAGAGATCCTTCTGTACCATGAAGTCTGATTAGTTGTGACACAAACTATGTTATCCATGTAATTAAGTGCCCTCGTGGGTCAGTCCCTGTTGGGAAGATGCTGTGACCCCTCGTGATGGGTACAAAGGAGGGGAGCAGCGCAGCCGAGGGGAGACGATGTCTCCCGTGGCCAGGCTCTGCCTGGTGGGAGCTGCCAGCCACGTAGAGGAGTTTACCTCTTCCTACACCCTCTGCAGACACGAATTACCACCCAGCCCCACAGGGGGAGGGGGGCTGTGTGACCATGTGGAGCTCCTGCTTGGGTTCGATGGGACATTTGATGGGGGGCATCAAGAAGAGCATGGCCAGCAGGTGTAGGGAGGTCATCCTGCCCCTCTGCTCTGACCTGATGAGACCCCATCTGGAGCACTGGGACCAGTTCTGGGTGCCCCAGTTCAAGAAGGACAGGGAACTGCTGGAGAGGGGACAGCAGAGGGCTACAAAGATGGTGAGGGGACTGGAGCATCTCTCTGATGAGGAGAGGCTGAGGGACTTGGGTCTTTTTAGTCTGGAGAAGACTTAGGGGGGATCTGATCAATGCTTACAAATACTTAAAGGGTGGTTGTCAGGAGGACGGGGCTGGTCTTTTCTCAGTGGTGCCCAGGGACAGGACAAGAGGAAATGGGCACAAACTTGAGTATAAGAAGTTCCACCTAAACATGAGGAGGAACTTCGTTACTGTGAGAGTGGTTGAGCCCTGGCAGAGGCTGCCCAGGAAGGTGGTGGAATATCCTCTGGAGACGTTCAAACCCACCTGGACACGTTCCTGTGCAATGTGCTCTGGGTAGACCCACTCTGGCAGGGGGTTGGACTAGATGATCTCCAGAGGTCCCTTACAACCCCATATGATTCTATGATTCTATGACGTGGAGCATCACTGGCTGCAACTCTGGTGCTCCACAGAGTCCTGGCGGTGCCGCTGTGCCACAATGAGTTGTACCATGAGTGATGCCACCAGTGATGCCATGAGCAATACCAGGAGTGACACGGTGAGTGATGCTGTGCATCATGCCATGAGCAGTGCTGTGCGTGATGCCACCAGCGATGCCATGGGTGATGCTGTGAGTGACACCGTGAGTGCTGCTGTGACTGGTGCTGTGAGTGACGCCATGAGAAGGCAATGAGCAATGCTGTGAGTGACACAATGAGTGATGCTGTGAGTGATGCCCTGAGTGGTACCATGAGTGATGCCCTGCGCGATGCCCTGAGTGGTACCATGAGTGCCAGCCACGCTGTGGCCCAGCTCCCCACCCCGTGGAAGCGTGCACACCAAAACACTCCACTTTGCTAACTACCAGAAAATCCAGAATAGGACATTATCATTTCCCCTGCCTCCCCCGCAGGCATGGCTGCTCCTCCAGCACCCCAATACCAAACCTTTTGTGGCTGGAGGGGTTGGCTTTGCAGGGGAGCACCGTGCAATAAACTGGGGAGAAAAATCCTTGTTTTGAGTACTGCTTCAGCCTTGAACCATATTTGCAAGGCTTCCATGCGTGAGTGTTTGGAGAAAGTGAGTACAAAAGCAGGATAAACACAGCTGAAGCAAATTCATTAAACATTAAGGCAAATATTTGCAGAGATTTTGGTTTGCAGCCTCTACACATTTCCAGAACGACAGTAATGGAACGTGGGCATGTGTTCAGCTGGCAACGGCGAGGCGAAGAAAACCATCAGGGGTGCCGAAGGGAGAGGGGAGGGTGGCAGGAGGTGGCTCCTCAGGCCACGGGGGTTCCTGCTTGTCCCCGGGGAACAGACCCCAGGAGCGTGTCACATCCCTTAGCCCTCGCCTTCTTGCTCACTGCAAACAGGAGACCATCCCTGGAGTGGACCAGGAGCAATGAGCACGGCAGAAATTCGTGTGTGGGAGCTTGGGGTGAAGGAGCAAAGGAATCAGGGCTGTGACGGGCAGGGATGAGGGTCTGCGGGGCAGGGGGCCCGGGTGCCCCCCTCTCCGGGGCAGGGAGAGGGCAGAGAGGGAGGGGAATGGTGACGGGAAAAGAGGAAGGAGAAAACAGGGAATGGACTAAGCTCTGCTGGAAAGCACACAGACAAGCATGCATTAAATTGTCTGATATTTACCGGCGGGGTCAGCTGGGAATCGGCTGCTCTCCATTATTTCAGCCAGCAGTTAGTCAGGGGATATTATTTCTGCTCTGATGGAAGGACTGAAACTTCGGAAACAGACGTATGATGGCCAACATTATCCTGAACAGTTTGTTAGCTTTTTTTTTTTTTTTCCTCAGCTCCTAATTGCTGGATTTGAACACATTTGAGGGATATTCAAACTGTCTCAAAATCTTTGAGTAGGTAACACATGGGGTGGGGGAGGAGGAGGAGGAGGGCAAGCATCATCCCATGACTCAACAAAATACCGGCAAGGCAAAGGCTGCAATGTGCCACTATTTTTAGCATTACCTTGAAACCCAGCCCGTATTTTGGGGGCACGGAGAGTGTTTCTGGTGTCGGGGTGGTGAGCAGCAGCCCCCTCTCACCACTACCAGCTGGGATGGTGCCGTCTGCTGCAACCCCCCCTGTTAAAATACACACACACACATCAGGTACCTGCTCCCAAAGAGGCAGCAAACGTGAGGCTTTGTCTCTGCTGCGGGGCACACACGGTGCCATTGGAGACCCTGCACCAGGGACAATATCATAGAATGGCTTGGGTTGGAAGGGACCTTAAAGATCATCGAGTTCCAACCCCCTGCCCTGGGCAGGGACACCTCCCACCAGCCCAGGTTGCTCCAAGCCCCCTCCAACCTGCCCTTGAACCCCTCCAGGGATGGGGCAGCCACAGCTTCTCTGCCCAGCCTGGGCCAGGCTCTCACCACCCTCCCACCAAACAAGTTCATTCTGGCATCTAATCTAAACCTCCCTAAATCTCCGCCTTGATGTCAAAGTGCCGATGGCTATTAATGAGGATGGCTGCCCACCGGGGTACCCAGCACAGGTTTTGGCACATGTTTCCCTCTAAAGAGGTACACATGGATCACTGTCATCTCCTCTTCCCAGGGCAGAGACCCCGGGGGGCACAATCTGAGTGTGGGGAGCAGGGGCAGAAGGGACAGTGCCCAGAGGGGTGTCCCAGAGCCTTCCCCATGGCCAGACCCCCGGCAGTGAGGTTTTGGGGTGAGATGTGGCTGGAAGCACCACACAAAATCAAGGGCTTTTCAGTGAGCAGAGAGAAGCCTGAGTTACACATGGCGAGGTACAGCAGTAACCTCTCTTTCAGCTCTGGATTTGAGTGGCTTTAAGGCACGCAATGAGCTGCAGGGGGGGCTGAGAAAAACCCCTGTAAAGACTGGGGGGGGTGAAGTGCAGAGGAACCGGGGGGCTGTCCTGCTGCTGCTGCTCACCGGGGGCTATTGTGCAATGTGTGCGTGTAAACGTATGGAAGGAAAGTCAGGGGTAGGAATTCTCTTTTCCACGGAAAGCATTTTTAGATTGAACCGATATTGCGGGAGCCGAATACCCGCTCAGCTTTATCAGGAGCTGTTTGGAGTCAGCTTTGGTTGGGCAGTCATTGGCAAACGACCAAATGGGATTCTTAAAACGTGGAACTGCCCCAGATCTGCCGAGAGGGTGGCTCCGTCCCACCTGGACACTAACGTTTCCTCCTGAATACTGTGGGAACAGGAAAAGTTGGTCAGGCTTCAACTGCATTTTTTCTTAACTTTTAAATTTTAACCATATTTTCAGCAATTTTATTTACACCTGACAAATGTGATGCTGCTCAGGGCCCTGCTCACACCTGCTGCTTTACTTTACTGCCTGTGGATTTCACTGTAAATCCTGCTTGGCCAGCCAGGTGAATCCGGAGGGTGCCTGGTATTTTTGCACCAGCTGCAGGGAATAGGGGCAAGCAGCTGTCCCGGGGGGGAATGGACCGGGGGGTGAAGCAGAGCTCACCCCACTGCTCTCTCTGCCGTGAGACAGGGATGGGGGTCAATCCCAGCATCACAGGAGATCAGATTAGAGTTGGGTTGGTGGTGTTTTGGGTGTGCTGTGTGGTTTGTGTGGTGATTTTTGTTGTTCGTGGGGCTCTTTTGGGGTTTTTTTGTGTTTTTTTTTTTTCCATTGGTTGGACTAGATGATCTTAAAAGGTCCCTGCCAACCCAGGTGACTCTGTGATTCTGTGATTCTGTGGCCTTTGTGCAGAGCAAACAACGCCCAGGTGTGAAAAAGGAGACTCTCACGGGGCTTACGTTTGTCATGTCACTCAGATTTTTGATATGCATTCGTTACATATTAAATTCATCGCTCATTATCCCTCTGGCAGCACCACGGACACCCCCCCCCAGCACCATCTCCTCCACAGCTGGTATTGTCAGCGTTCCCATCACCTCGTCTCCATGGGGTCACTGTCACCCTGCATTGCCTTTGCTGTTGTGGGGCACACTCGGAGACAGCACATTTCCCCTCCTGCTAAAGACTCCAAGAAAGAGGGGAAAGCTAGGTTTTTTTTTCAAGCTTAAAAAAGCAGTGACCCAGGGTCCCTACAGAGCCCGGGCAAACACCACCCTCGGGCCTCCCCAGGCTGGTGGGACCGAGGCGATGGAGCGCTGGTGGAGCAGGTGCCCATCCATCCAGGTGAGACCCTTGACAGCTCTCTCTGGGGGGAGACCTGATTTAATTATTATCACACCAGCTTCCCGGTGGGAAAAAAGATGCTTGGCTGCTGCACTCAGCTCTGGAGCTCAGCACCTTCAGATAGACCCTCATTGACCCACGTTAGGTGTCTCAGGGACCCCTCTGGAAGAGCTGCCGGATTCGGGAGGGGCAGAACAGGCTTTTTCCCTTGCACTGAAGAACAGGCAAAAGCAGAGCAGCGGCTGCTGACGGGGCTGCACCCTCTGACATCCCTTCATCCAGGGCCTTTCCGGAGGGGGGAGAGGAACAGCTCATTCCCAGTTTACCGTGGTGGGACCTGTGGGATGGATGGGGGCAGACACACTGCTGTGTCCCCAGGAAAAACACTGACTCCATCAGCAACAGGCTGTCGCTTATTTTGCTGGCCTTCCTTATATGCAAAAGTATAATCCCTTGGCAACCAAGACTTCTACGTTTTAGAGCCTTAAAGCGCTGCCACAACAAAGTACCCATCCTTTTCCAGCCCAGTCAATCTTCTAAGAACAAAGAAAAATAAAATTATAGAGTAGCGGTAATCTTATTTCAGTTAATGATCTCATATAATAGCTTGTTTGTGACAAAACTCATCTCTTTCCCCAGAACAGTGTTCAGCCACTAACCGGTGGAATCGGGATGGGTTGCCGGAATAGGAAAGAACACGCTCTTGTTTGCTTCATTTGAATTTCTCTCTTAATGTGTGGGTAATGTCTGCGGTGCCCACTGCTGATGTAATATAGATCTAATTCTCAGCTCATTTAGTTGCTGCCTCGATAGGAAAACAATGCCTAGTGGGAGTGATGATTAGAAAGCAGCAGCAGAGATACGAAGCATGGATAAATGAAATAAATTGCAGAAAAGTTACTGATGGCATGATCTCTGGCCACATCAGTCAACTGCTGCTCTGAGGCACTAAATTGCTGCTTTTTGTTGCTGGTTGTGTTGTGTTGTTTTGTTTTTTTTTTAAGTGATAGCCACATTATAAAGCAGCAAAGAGGAGGAAAGCAAACAAGAATGCATAATACACCCTCTCCTCCCGACCCCACTGCCATGGGAGCATCAAGTGTGGAGGAGACAGAGTTATAAAAATGAATTGCATGGAGCATGCCTCTCAAGCTGTTATCTGTTATTTATAAAGAATTAAAATGAGCTAGTTATTTCACATGTGCTAGAAAAATGAGTTCATCAGTATTGTGCTGAAATGCATTATGACTTTCTGATTCCTGATTTCATAGCTGTTGTACTTATTTGAAAACATATTTATATGCTTTGTATCAACTGCTAACCATTGAATTTTTATTGTACATTACAGAGAAAAGTCTTATGTTTCAATTTGCATCTCACTTGATTCATTGACATACGAATACATAATTCTGGGCTTGTGTGATTTACTTGGGAAATATCTGATCCCAGGCTTTGAGCACATCCCTCCCGGCGTGCCAGTTCTGGGATGTCCCTCTGGGCACTGACCGAGCACTCCAGGCCTGTCCCCACCAGCCAGGTTGGATGCGGCTCCGTTGAAGATGTCCCTGCTTGTTGCGGGGGGCTGGACTGGGTGCTCTCTGAAGGTCCTTTCCAACCCAAACCATTCTGTGATTCTGTGATTCTGAGGAACTGTGTTTCTTCTGGTGGGTGAGACTAAAACTCCCCTCTGCTGAATGTCCTATAATTTGATTTGGTGGTTACTTCTGCCTGAAATCCCAGTAAACCCTGGAGATGAGCTAAATTGGAGAATCAGTCAAAATAGCATTACTTTAAAGGCCGGGCACGCCAGGCGTTGGGCAGCCTTTCCTGCAGCTCTGAGGTGAGGTTCCCCAACGTGGGGTTTGGGATTTCACACCACTGCTCCCCTCTCAGAAGGGCTCAATGATCCTTCGGGCTCAGCTGGGAACAACCAAACCAGAACTGGTGTCAAGGACCAAACCCCCACCTCACGGTGGTGAGGGACAGCAGGGTCTCCTTGGGTGCAGCTGAATATGCAGGACTCAGACATAATCCATTCCGAAGGATGGCTGGCTCTACTGGCTATCACCGGCATCACTCACTCAGATGAGTTCACATCCAGGTAGGAATTCAGGAGGAAACTTCAGTGATCTCACCTCACAGGGGGAAATGAGATGCAGAAAATCCTAGTGTCCACCACAACTGCCAAGACGTGAGTGAGCACAGCGCTGTGCCGTGCCTTCCTCAACGGCATGATATTGCTTCTCTCCAGTGGGAATATGCAATGTACCCGAGCAAAAAGTCCTGGGAAAACAAATATGAAATGCTTTATATTAACCATTTCCATAGTGGAAGAAAAATTACACTCAAAGGAAAGTTAACCTCCAAAGTCTTCTGCTAGACTTGCTTTTTATTTGTGCAAGTATTCACCTCACTTTCTTCAGCATCTTCCCTTCTTAACCCTTTGCTTTCTGCTGAAACAGCTGCACCTCCACACCGGTGTATGGAACATGGTGTGATATTCAGATACACTAATTCTCTGCTCTGGTACTTTGATTTGACATCAGACAAACGCCTTTGAAATCAAAGGCAAGTAAGTGCCTGAAAAATCAAACGTGATACCTACTTCCCCTTGGCACATAAAGAAGGTAACGGACCCAATCCATCCAGTGATTTATGCTGTGGTTGACTGTGGTTTCAGAGCTATAACAACTTGTGCTGCTGATGGGAGCGACCCTCGAAATCAAAAGGTAGGAAAGTATTCACCTTCTCTTTTGGCAGAATGATAAATGCAAAGGTCCAGAGGGGATCAGGCATAGAAGCCTATGTCTCATAAAAGAGGTGGCAACTGCTCTTACTTTACATCAAGAATGAATATCTATCAAATTCCCTGCTGAAAGCTGTCATTTGAGTCATTATCAGTATCCAGTACTCATAATGAAGAGTAAGGATTTTCACATGTGGAAAGTACAGAAAATTTGTAATAATATTTAATATTATTAGCTAGGAGCCTCAGAGCACAAATAGCCATTGCATCACCGGAGCTTTCTTGAGTGTCCTGTATTTGTAACTATGGGCTGCAGGGATTTATCACGTTCCCTGTGAAGCCTCTGGTGTTGGAGACTTGGGGAAACGGGCGCTGGAGCAGATGCACAGGATTTGCCCATACAGCATGGAAATTCTGGTGGTCCTATAGAGATAAAATCTTGAAAAATAGAGTGATTAGGTTACACGGGAAATAAAGATTCCCCTCTTGCTTCTGCCGCCTGACATAAATGCCTCCAAAACTCATTTTAGGGTAAGTTAGGATGAGAAAATGCACTTTATAGATTCACTTTATTTAAATGTACTTCTCAAACTTCATATATAGCATCCTCAGGGTAAAATATCTCACACTGAGCAATGTGAAGAGAAATCAACATAAAAATATCTCAAAAGGGACAGTTACTTCCAAACTCTCTCCTTTCCCTTGTGTCCGTATGTACTTGGATTTGTGCATCCAGGTGATGTGACCCGTCTGTAGCAGAACCTCCTGCAAGCTGGACACTGGGCAGGGAGATCCAGCCCAGAGAAAAGCAGAAACACATCCATTGGGAAGCCCTCTTCAGGATCAGCTCTGGGGCACCATGACTTTGGGGATCCCGAGTCCATCCCAGGGGGTTTGGTACCCAGTGGCCCCGATGAGAGCACAGAGGGACGCCTGGATGCCACCAGAGTCTCTGCATTTCCCTCATTGCAGTCAATGCCCAGCCCGTGGGTTTCACACTCGGCACCAAGAAGGGATTTGGTGGTTGTGGCAGTGGTGGGGGCTGCTGCTGGAAGAGCATTTAGCAGAGTACTGTGTCCAGTTTTGGGCCCCTCACCACAAAAAAGACCTTGAGGGGCTGGAGCGTGTCCAGAGAAGGGCAATGGAGCTGGTGAGGGGTCTGGAGCACAAGTCTGGTGAGGAGAGGCTGAGGGAGCTGGGGGTGTTCTGTCTGGAGAAAAGGAGGCTGAGGGGAGACCTTCTCCCAAGGTACAGGTGGTAGGCCAAGAGGAAATGGCCTCAGGTTGCACCAGGGGAGGTTCCGATTGGAGATCAGGAATAATTTTTACATGGAAATGGTTACTAAGCCTTGGAATGGGCTGCCCAGGGCCGTGGTTGAGGCACCATCCCTGGAGGGATTCAAAAGATGGGTTGACATAGAGCTTAGAGACATGGTTTAGTGATGGATTCTATCAGAGTTAGGTTGATGGTTGGACTCCATGATCTTAAAGGCCCCTTCCAACCCAGACACTTCTATGATTCTATGTGTGGTCCCATTTTCCACGTGACAACTGCTCTGAGGTGGACGGGAGGGTTTGCATCCAGGGGACGGTGCTCGTGGTGCCAGGTGAGCCCGAGCACTGCTGAGGGTCCTGCTCACATCACAGCCCTGCATGAAACACCACCACACAAGTGTTTATACAAAGCATTAAACCAGCACTAACAGCATACTGGCGATAGATGATTATTGGGAAAAAAAGCTGTGCTTTTTTTACAGCTACGGTGGACGTGAGTGAGATGAACTTCTGAACTGCAACAAACCCACTGTTTTGTTTATTTTTACTGACTTTGGTAGCGAGGAAATCCTGAGTGCAGTGGTAAATCTTGATAAGCTTAAATAGCATCCTGCATAGAGAATGTGCGTTCACGGATTAATTTTTGGTGTGAATTCAGCAATGGTATACAATAAATCTGACCTGAATGTGACAGAAAGTAAGAGAATTCTATATTAATGCTTTATAATGGGTTTATAGTTAAATAAATTTTATGAAAGCATAGGGGTCTCATTGTTACCACGCCAGCTTTCCCCATAGCAATATTTTCACATGATTAAGTTAGAGATCAGATAACCACCTTATGCAGTATATACCCAATAGCAATTTAAAAAATTCAATATCAGCTGTATTATTCTAAAGACTCATTCCATTTTCAATGCAAAATGAGTACAAAATAAAGAGATAAACTACATATAAAATGTAAAACATGGGAAAATTTATCACTTGCAAACATAAAAGCAAAAAGGATAAAAAAAAGAGAACAAAAGCAAATGGAGGCTATAAAAGAATGTAGAAAAAAAAAGATAAATCCTCAGTGTTACCTTTTCCATATGTAGTTTAGCTGGGTTTTTATTAAGGTGCATACACTTTAGCACAGGAATATAATCATCTCAGTAACACACTTTACGACCACAGGCAAAATTAATTTATGCTGCGCTGAACATTTCCAACCCCCCCGGACAGAAAGGGGCAGGGGGGTGTGTGTGGGCAGGGCAGGAGGGTGGGAACCAGCCGAACCTGCAGCATGAGGACACAAAAACGCTGGTGAGGAGCAGGAGAAGGGACCTCCTGACCCCCTGCCCAGGGCCTGAGCAACCAGCCACGTCTCTGCCTCCCCCTTCCCCACGGGAGAACCAGCCCCACGGGCTGCTCTGTTCCCAGGAGGATATGGGGGTCCCAGCTGTGCCCATGGGGAGTGCGGTCCCCATGACTGAGAGCTGGGTCTTCCACCCAACAGCTACTGATGGGTGGTGGGCATCAGTGCCCTCATGGTCCCCACCACCAAGAGCCAGCCCTTCCACCCAACAGCTGCCGACAGGCGGTGGGCATCAGTGCCCTCTTCTCTTGGATGTCAGAGACCCGGTGAGTTCATCCTTGGAAACACCTTCTGGCACCTTGTTCCCAGCACTGCAGTTAAGCTTGGGCCAATGATTCCGTTACGAGCTGGCTCTCAGGAGTTATAATTACTATATTTTATCTGCAGAAAGTTGCCCTGTGCTGACATTTTGCGTACACGGCTCTCACCCTGGCACAAATTGTTTTGTTTTTGTTCCTTTGCTAAATTGCTACTCACGTCACAAAAGCTGGCCGGTTCCACAGTTCATAAACATAACAACAGATTTTTCAACGGGTGCTCTGGGTTCACACAGCCTTTTTCTCAGGAAATAAAAAAGCTATTTGTGGGGAAAAAAAACCCAACCACCAAAACCCAAAAAACCTTTCAGAGAGAAACTGGGCTCATGCATTATCTGGTGACCCTCCTTTCAAAGGACATCATCATTTCTATCCTAAAGTTATTAATTTTCTACTCACTTTTGCTCTTGAGAATTTGTTATGTCAGAAATAAAGAGTTATGA
Source organism: Gallinago nigripennis (assembly GCA_027564165.1). Classification (NCBI taxonomy): domain Eukaryota; kingdom Metazoa; phylum Chordata; class Aves; order Charadriiformes; family Scolopacidae; genus Gallinago; species Gallinago nigripennis. The sequence continues at coordinate 33,786,503 of JAOQGL010000004.1, read as the reverse complement.
AATAGAGGCAATAGAACAGAATGAACTATTTACCCTAAAAATAAACTTCACAGTATGTGAAGTTTCCTGTGCGAATAGCAGATGGCACGTATTCTGCCTACTGGGGCTCTTCACGCTGATGTGGAGCATGTCCAAGCTTTTGGCTAATCCTGACCTTCAGTCTCTCCAAAAGCAGCGGTGAGAGGGACTTCATGTTTCCAAGCAAGTCCAGAAACACCCACCTGTGGAGGGGCAGGTGACCAGGAGAGCCCCAGAGCTCTTCTGACAGCATTGCCTGGTCCCTTTGCTGTGTGAGACACCACCATGACCATGGTGACATTCGGGGACGTGTCAGGATGCTGGGTGAGATGTGCTGCTGTGCTTGGGGCTCCACGGGCAGAAGCTGGTGTTTCTCCTGTCGTTCCCATCTGCACACTTCGGCGTTCTCCCTGTTGAAATCGTTGAAGGAGACCTGAATTTACTTTTCCTCCAGCTCCAGCATGCCTTCAGGACATGCTCTAGTGGCCAAGATTATTGGTTTGTGGTGGGGCGTTGTGTGTGGGGTTGTGGGTGTGGGGTATAGTTGGTGGGTGTGGGTTTTTTGTGTGGGTGTGGGTTTTTTGTTGTTTGTTTGTTTTTGTGGTTTTGGTTTTGGTTTTTTTTTTAATGTGGTTGGACTCGATGATCTCAAAGGTCCCTTCCAACCACTAAGATTCTGATTCTATGATTCTATAATTTTATATCAGGTGTTGCCCTGGCAGATCGGGTGGGACAGGACCGGGCATAACAAGGCTGGATTTATCCCAAAAGTGACTCTCCTGTATCCACCAGGCTCGTACCTGTGGAAGAGGGAACAACCTCAGCCCAGTTTTCCCTCGCAGGGCCCAGACATGCCTTGGAAGGAGTCTCTTGGATCTTTTCATCCCCCTGGCAGTGAACGGGGCTCCACCTGCCAGATGCCATCTACATCTTCATGGCAAGGCCACCTTTCTGGTAAATGCTTTTTGTTTCCCTGTGTCAGAGCGTGGGGACTGTCCCCTAGCCACCGCTCCAGCAGCCCTCATCCCCTCCAGTGACAGGAAAATAAAAACATTCGTGGGTTTCTTGAAAGGGGAGACTTCAGAGGAGAACTGATAGCCTCCTGTGGCATGCAGAGGTTTTTATTGTCACCGACATGCCTGAAGAGGTCCCTTGTGACTAAGAGCAGATTAGCAGTGGGAGCAGCTCAGTGGGACCATGGTGGGAACCCAAGGGGAGCGACATGGGGCTGTGTTTCAGCAGTCTTTGCTCTTTCTCCCTGGTTCCTGCAGACAGAGCTCCATGTGAGTTTTCTGGCTTAGGGGACCTAAAATTGAAGGGTTGGTGGGGGCTGCTGGGGCTGCTTCATCCAGAGGTGACAAACTGGTCTGGTTTGTTGGCGAGCCCTGACGGGGCAGGAGGGAGCTGAGTTTGGTGAGATCCATCCAAGGGGAGCCCAGCCCTCGCTCACGGGACCGGCTGACACTGATTTCACGGGTAACCTCACTCCTTTCCCCAGAGCTGAGGGTTTCATGGTGGCCTACCCTGAATTTTCAAGTTTATTTTTACTTTAATATCTTCTTAAGGCAGCTCTGAACTGGTGCTGCTGTCTGTGTCCCCAGACCAAAAGAGGCACTCAGAGTGAAGCAGGGGAAGGGGACAGCGGGGCACCTTTGATTTTCCCCTGGCACCATTCCCTTCTTAGCACATCCCAGGGTCTCACCCCTGCTGTGAAAATCACCTCTTGAGCCTAGAGCTGCCCCTTGAAGCCTCCCCTGGTTCACCCAGGGTCTGCTGCTGCCTCTTCCACCTAAAATGTGGCTGGGCTTGGGAGGGACCACTGCCTCTGGGGGCTGCATGATGGAGACGCCCCACCTGCATCCCTACACCTCAGTGCAGGATGTAGCCCCCCACAGGCATCCCCACAGCTCAGTGGGGGATGTGGGGGATGCAGACCCCCACTGGCATCCCCACGGCTCCGTGCAAGCTGCCAGCCTGTCTTCCAGCTGCCTGGGACAGCTCCTACTTCCTCATAAGCTCCTGGCATTGTGGCCACCAAATTTGGGGGTAACTGGGGATAAGTAATAAACTCAATATGCATGCTTGAAAAACTCCGCCCTTCACAGTACCAGTTGTGGGATTTTTTTTTAAATTTACATAATGCTAAACAGTATCTTGCTCACATACCCATGGATCTTCGTGTCTTTGTTGTCATGGATACCAGTACATACCTTGTTTTCTTTCAGAGATCTATCAAATATGTGCATTTGGATGTTTGCTATATTTGCCTGAGTGTTCTAAGCACATTTTTTACACTAGTAAATAATATTAAACAACTGTGTAATTTATGCTGGCAGAGTGAACACGCTTCAGCTCAGCATCGTGACGCCCTTTCCTCACCCTGGAGCTTTCGGAGCCAGACACGCTGCCCAGATGCTGTTCTGGGCGAGACCGAGCATGACTTGCAAGAAACTGTGTTCTTTCTGGGGGGTTTTACTCCGAAGATCCCCGTCAGGTGCAAACCACGCTCAGCCCACGGGGAAGGGGAGAAATCCAAAGCCTTGTTTTCCAGCGTGAGCTGATTCCTTTTAAGATAACGTTCCAAGAGATACTCCCAGCCTGAAAACACCCCGGCAGAGCAATGTAATCACTTTCTCAGCGGAGGAATGAAGTTTTATCAGCTACAGGCCCTGTGGGGAGATCTCGGAAGCAGGTCCCCCTTCTCCCCCCTTCTCGCTGGCCTGCTCTCCCACACAAAGGCACCACGCACCCCAAGAGGAGGTTTTTGAGCCCCCACAATTGGAGAAAATCCAAACTCAGCCCTTTTGCTTCATCACCTGTTCATTAGTCCCCAGGAACCTCCTCAGCACCTTCGGACTTGACAACACGAAGCAAAATGTCTCATTAACAGGGGGCACCAAGAATTTCGTTCTTGCGTGCAACGACAGGGCTTGATTAATTCCATAAATACTCTGCCAGCGCCGGAGACTTCGTACCCTGGGTCTGATGCCGTGAAAAGTTGGGGAGGAAATCTTAATCTCTGCTGAGTCAGCACCTGGCTGTAAACTTGTCTGGTTAATTTATACCAACTCCAGCGCCAGTAGCTCAGGCTGGCTAATGGGCTTGCTCCTATGGTTTACAATATTAAATTCAATTAAGCTTCATTTATCAGCAGCGGAGAAAGAAGACATTGAAATAATTACAAGGGAACGATACTATTCTTAGTAAAGAAGCAAAATTTGTCATGATTAAAGAACAAAACTGCAATAGAATCGCCTCCCTTATCTGCAATTTGGGAAGTCAGGAGCATATCAAACAAACATGGGATAAATATTTGAGATATACACACACAAACCCACACCTCTGAGAGAAAAAAAAAACCACATTTCCCTTAATATGGTGACTTATTACAGGCTTCAGAGCTGCTTCTAAATCCCACCCTGAGTCTAGAGACTGAAGGTGATTTTTTTCTTGTTGCAAATAGCCATAAACAGGGGGAAAGCTACGGCCCACAAAGGGAGCCCAGCAAGTCCTAAAGCACATGAGATAATGAAGAGACTTGCTAATTGAGGGGTAGCTCTGGACGAAGACCCTATGAAAAGAGGGGGCAGGGAGATTTTATAGTTTTATTTTCTCTTCCAAGGTGGCAGAAATGCCAGCTTTGGAAAACAGCATGAAGACCAGAAACTATGAAGTTTCCCAATCTAAGGAATGCCAGCCCGTGCTGGCGGGTGAGTGGGGGGGTGTCCCAGGTGACAGCCATCACCGAAGCCCCCTGCCCCAGCTGAGCAGTGGGGACCAGGAGACCCCAGGGGGCGATTCCGGGTTTGTGGCACGGCCGTGCCAAGGAACAGCTCGGCTTGACTTTGCCCCGTGACTTTGAAGGTGAAGAAAAGCCATCCCCACCCACCCACAACAGCACAAATGCATCAACTGGTGCTTTTTTAACCAGCACTTAAAATTACCATCTTGGCTGCAGCTGGGGGAGAGGTGCAGCACAAAGGCTGCTTCCCTCACAAGGTCCTTGATTAGCAAATTTCAAAGGAGGGTCAAAACCTGAGTGAAATCCTAATATTTAAAGGAGGCTGGTGTCTTTTCTCCCCTTTGTACAGAAAAAAAAATAAAGAAAAAGAGAAAAGGGAAATGTAATTCTCTTTCATTTGCGTGTGCAGGAACAAATTAGTTTCAGAAGCAATTTTACAGTAATTATGACCATCTCCAATGGATTAGATTTTCAGAAATATTCACTCTAATGTCATGATGACAACTATCATATCCTGATTTTTTTTATTTGATGTTCTAGCAATTTAAGGGTTCCAATAATCTGTGTGCATGACTAGACTAGAACAAAAACACATTTACAACTTATGAGTTTTGTGACACTGAAAATTTTATGGTGAAGTGATTTTGACCTTTGGAGGATATGAAAAATTCAGTGGTAACATGATCTTTATCTTCTCAGCATGGCATGTTGATACAGCCCATCATTTCAGCTCGTATTCCCTGATAATGAGGTGTGTTTGATCTTTTATTTCTCATAATACTTTAAGTGTCTCATAATTATAAATTTATTTGGTAATCACTCTGATAGTACTGATACAAGAATCCATTTAGCATTTCTGTGTCTGTCGTACTTCCTTTCACTGGTGATACGCTGTGATTTCATGAAGAGTTAAAGTTTAAAGATCTCTGGTATCCTTGTGTATGGAATTTAGTGTAAATAAACTTCAGGGAGATTTGGTGAGTTTGGGGGAATTCTGCATGAAAAATATCAGATGCCCTTTTTAATGGTTACTTGGTTGCTCAGTGTTTGTCCATTTTGAATGGCTTTTGTGGTCAATTAATTGTCTGCCTGATACTCTGCAATAGTGCACCATTAATATATGGGTGTATTTGGAAAAGCCTTTGAGAAACTTGCACCTGCCTTTAAGAATCTTGTTGTTTGGTTGGGGTTGGTTTTGGTTTTTGTTTTTGTGTTTTTTGTTTGTTTGTTTGTTTTTGTTTTTGCTTTTCCAGAGTAGCTCAACCTTGGTTTAGTTCTAGTGTCTGTTGAGAATTTAGTGAAATTTCCAGCTGAGTAAGAGCAACCCACGGAAAGGAGGCAGAGCAGTGTTGATGAAGGGCAGCCCCACTGCATCTCCATTGGAATCCGAGGGCAGCCAGGACAGCCTTTCTGACCATGTACTTTTGAAACTGGTGCCTGGTTTTAGGCAGGCCTTCCTCCCTTCCCTTGCTGCACACCAAGTTGGGGCACTCCACAGCCTGGGGATGCATCTGCCTCCCTTTCCTGGTGCGGGGTCCGAGCTGGTCGCGTGCCTCGTGGCTCTGATGATGCTTTGGAGATGACAGGGTGATGTGTGCCCCTGGGGAGCAGTCACTAGTGCCCATGTCACTAGTGTGATCAGTTCTTCAGGTGGTTTGAACACTGCTGGGGCTTCTCAGAGAACAGGAGGTCAGAGATGGTGTTGTCCACCCCCTGTATTTGGTGCTCAGTCTGAGAAGCCCCTCTTGGGCAGCTGGTGGGAACTCGAGGACCACCCCGGTACGTCCCTGAGCACTCTTGGGTCCTGGTGAGGTCAATGGGAGGGAGAGTGTCCACTGGCCGTTGGGTTTGGAGAGCTCTGTGGAGCCAGCCATAGAGTGACACGAGGTGAAACAAAGACAAGAAATAAACAATAACCAAGGCCACCAAAGCCGGATCCCTTGGTTGGTGTTTTTAACTCGGTGACAGCCCTGGGCTCACCTTTTTGGGGGTGGTCCATGTAATGTGTGTGTGGAGGAGCAGCTCCCGCTTCACCAGGGGGTGGGCTGCCAGATGGCCACCGTGTGCGGGGTCCCCAGAGCTGGTCACCCCGTGGTTCCCCACAGCCCCCGTCCTGGTCACACCGGCTGGGAGCACACGGGGACGGGGCCAGCCCCTCGGAGCTGCTGCTTCAGGCTCTTTGCCTGGAGAGCGGCCGAGTCAACAATTATAAATGAGCCGTTGCTTGTTCCGTGCGCTATCATCCATCGCTAGACACTGCTGAGTGAGTCTGCTAACACTAAAACCATGTTTAATAAAGCCAACATTTCAATAGCACTTATGATAGGGTCAGCAGTCGCCTAATGCAATTAATCATTCATTTACTGAGAAAGTGAAGGCATTCGAGAGCAAGAGAAAACAACAAGATAAGAGGAAGAACAAATATCCACACAAAATAAAAAGTAGTCATTATGCAATTAACAGCAATTTACTTCTGATTTCTCCTCCTGAAATACCTCCTGAAGTTTTTTTCAGGATTGTTTTGCAGGATAAAGCAAGCAGATTAGGTGAGAGCGTGGCTTGCTGCCAACGGGTGGCTCAGGAGTCGGAGTCAGGACTGTACCAAAGGCTGCGGCTGCTGTCAGAATAGAAAGGCTTTTTTAGTTCAAGGGCTGTGCAATTCCCAGCGCACAGAGGATGTGTGTTAGACGTCTGGCTGTGAGGGGTGATGTGCTCAGCGTGGACCGAGGAGCTGCTGCTGCGGTGGGACTCGGTCACAGAAGACATCGTGTTCCGCTGCAGAGGAGCCTTCTCCTTGTCCCATGAACACGTTCATCGAGATGCACCCATCACCCTGCGGGGCAGAGCAGGAATGAGTTGGCAGGTGGCCTTTCCCATGAAAGGGCACACAGTAAACTGTCTATTTGCTGCTTTCTCACCCTGGAATACTAAACACACCACAGGGCACGCGTGTGCCTCTCCATTTCCCCTCCTCTCCTTCTTACTGCTCCTATGCCAAAAACCAACTATATCTTTAAAAGGCATAGATGAGCAAGGTGTGTTTGGGGCTGTTCATAGCATGGAATTTCTGCTGTTGATCCAAACGGCCCTTGTCAAGACACGGGGAGGATGGCAGTGTCAGACCGTGCCCTCGTGAGACGGGCAAATCAGAGCAAGGCTCTGTTTGGAGAGCAGGGTGGGAGGAGAAAATCAGTGCTACCTCTGGGAGATACTGTCTCTGTCCAGCCAGCACAGCCTTCCCTCTGCATCCCAGCACACCCGCTGGTCCTACAACCAGCCATACCTAGACATGAAAACCCACCAGGCAGCGGCATTAATATTTTAAACGATTAATTATTGAGTTATTTACATTTACTCAAAGCGAAGCTATCACACCCATACGTCAGCTGTTTGCGTTCCTCAGGCTTACAGCTGGGCGAGTAGGTGTCCTCCTCTGGGGGGACAGAGCCACCTAAACCCTCCTGGAGTGTTGTGTCCCCCCCCCCCCGGGTCTGTGCTGCACTGGCTCTGCAGCAAATTGGTGCTCGTGGTGAAATTAAGTGCTGGTCTTCATTAATATGCTCTACCCAGAGCTTCTCAGGAGTTTTTTTTTGCGCAGAGCAAGGCCAAAATACAGCAAAACAGTAATTTCCTTTGGCATCGGGTTCCGTAGCCACGTGTAATGACTCCCAGAGCTGAACTGAGCAAATAATTATAACTCCTCGATTGGAATTTGTCGGGGTTGTGACAAATTTTAACTGTTCAGCTCGAAACATTTTTAGTGCCTACCTTGTACTAAATATTTTCAGTGTTTTGGCAGAAACAGATAAATATCTGGGTCTTTAAAGAAGTGCAGACACACATAGCGAACATGCAATTAGACTAGATTAATTACTGGCTGACTTGTGATCACTGCCGCACTGGAAGTAAACTAAGGTAACGGCTGAAATTGGGGGGATTGCTTAGCATTTTAGTAACCTAAAGGAGATGTGACGTGAAATCCATCGTTTTTGCTCTCTGAAATGTTTGTGAGCTTTGGGCAATCGCTGATGATGAGCCCTGGGTCAGCGGGAATTTGGCCAGAGCCAGAAATGGGGGATCTGAGCTACAGTAAGGGATGGATAGGAGTGGGAGAAATGGAATCACTAACTGATGGTTGGGGCTCCTCCTGCAGGAACGGTTGATGTTCAGGTGCTAATCAGCTTTCTGGGAGCTCATTGTGGGAGGGAAGGGGGATTGTGAGCATGGGATTAAAGAGGGAGGAGCTGAAAATTAGTCCTCAGCACCCCAAAACTGGCAATTAAAGTAGCGGTTCTGTAATTAATGAAAGAAAATGTGGCCAGTTTAGCATCTGCTTGTGCAGCCGCTCTGCAATATGGTGGGTTACTGGTTTGGGTTCGGTGCTGTTACGGGTATCTGGTAACTCTGGGAACTGCTCCTGGACCATGGAGATGCTGGGAGGGCTGGAGCCCCTCTGCTGGGAGGGGGCGCTGAGAGAGTTGGGGGGGTTCAGCCTGGAGAAGAG
>JAOQGL010000004.1:33756252-33766289 GCA_027564165.1 Gallinago nigripennis | reverse complement strand
AAGGGACCTTTCAGATCATCCAGTCCAACCATCAACCTAACTCTGATAAAAACCATCACCAAACCATGTCACTAAGCTCTATGCCAACCCATCTTTTAAATCCCTCCAGGGATGGTGCCTCAACCACTTCCCTGGGCAGCCCATTCCAAGGTTTCATAACCCTTTCTGTGTTCCCATGGGGGAACCCGATCTTTCCAACCGGGAGCAGCACCCAGTCAGGACAACCTGGGTGGTGCCTCCAGAGAAAGGAGGTGCCATCCAAACATATTGATGGGTAGGAGGCTCAAGACAGAATAAATATTTTAAAAAGCAGGGACTAATATATGGGGATTGTATAACTGTGGAAAGCCAAGTGGATCCAGTAGAAATGAGGAACAGGAGAAACTGAACTTGAAGCTGACTCGGAAGTCATGAAATATCCGTGACCTCTTCAAGATCTAGCTTAAAGTAGATGTATTTGGAGAATTTTTAAAGTTATTCTTATAGCAGCACTTGATAAAGGGAATATGTGGAAAACAGTATTTAGTTTTGTCTGCTATTCAGGCTAAGATGCTGGGGGAGTCAGCAAATTAAGTTTCTGAACCTCAGGATAACAGATTTTGAAAACCTGTAGGAAAAAGTGTTGGAGCCAGCAATGGAGAGGAAAATGAATGTCAGACCAATATTTACAGAGGAGATGACGGGTGCCGAGCAGGGGGAACTGGTTGCACTCTCAGGAGACTGGGCTCGCAGGGAGAGGAGGAGACCCCTGGGGCCTGGCTACTGGGCTACCGGCCCTTGGCTACAGATGGAGCATCCTCCGGTGGAGCGAAGCCCTTGGGGAGGAGCCCAGGGGGTGCTGGTGAGAGCCAGCACATGGCCACCAGCCTGGCAGCAGCCCTGGGAGCCCCTTCACACCAGCGTGCCCCGGGAAAATAAATATTTATGAGGAAATGCCACAAATTGCCAAGTTATCCTGCAAATTATCAGAGAACTGCAACATATTGTGGAGCGAAAAGGTATTCTCTGAAAAGACCTTTCAAGCACAATGCCTCATTCTCTGCAATGTTCATCTTCAAAAACTAAGAACGGGGAAGGATTAATGGTCCAGGAGCCTGAGAATTCACACTTCCCGGAACAAAGACCATAGACGGTAAGCCTGTCTTCAAATGTCCCTGTTTTCTACAAAGGAATATAATTTTGCTTCTGTCATCATTTCAAGAAATACTTTCCCACAATGATTTCTTTTCTAAAGTCAAAGAGCTGAAATCTTGGAAAAAAAAAAAAAAAAAAGAGGAAGAAAAAACCCTCGCATTTTGTGAAAAAAACCCACCCAAAAACCCAACCCAGCAACACAGGCTCTTATTTTGCTGGCAGAGGCAGAACTTGTTTGAAACAAGAAGAAAGAAGGAGAAGCCAAGCACGTTTCAATTAAAAAAACATTATTAGCTCACAAAGGAAGAGATAAAAAAGCGTTTGCTCTTTGGGAGAGCGATGGGGCTGCCTGCTGGGAGTGGTGTGATCCTCGGGGGGGGGGGACTGGAGGGGACGGAGGGGGGCCAGAGGGACCAGAGGGTCTGGAGGGGGGCAGGGGCAGGGTGGATGCTCAGGGCCACCTCCCGGCCCTTTGGGACCCCAGGGCTCAGCAGTGGGGATGCTGGTGCTGCATCCCAGCCCTTCCCAGGCATCCCACTTCGGCAGATCCCACCACTGCCCCAGCCTGGAGGACCCCTCTGTGCAACTGGTGTGTGGCTGCCAACTGGGGAGGGGAAATAGCACAGGGAGCCTGGGACGCCCTTATTTTCTTTATTTTCTTGGTCATCACTGCGGCATCTGTGGCACTGAGCCTGCCACCAGCTGCAGCCTGACACGCTGCTCGGGCTGGACATGGAATTGTTTGTTTGTCTGGATTTGGAGTCTGTTCCCAAGTGCCTTTTGCCCGGCACGGCCAGAGGGCTGGGGAGGAGCCGTGGCGTTGCTGTCTGCCCTCGAGAGGACAGAGAGGGGTGGCCTTGGTGGCACCACTGCCACCTCACCGACCGAGGAGGAGGTGGCAACACATGACTGAGGTGCACACAAAGGTATGAGTGTGTAACCCGTGAGGCTTCCACGTGTGGGCAAACACGGAGTCACCATCAGGCAGAGCCCCTGCTGAGCGCTCGGCGCGTGTTGGGGAGCACGGCGTGTGGGGTTACTGGGACCGAAAGGGAATCCAGGGGAGTCTCCAGATGCCATGTAAGAAATGAACTGAAATCGCACTCACTGCTAGGAATCAAAGTCACACTCACTGCTAGGAATCAAAAGCACACTCACTGCTCATGCCTGGAGCAACCCAAATGTAAGGGAGAGGAGCTGGCAGCATCACGCACTTGATGGTCACCAGAGATCTCACTCTTGTGAATATCTCTTAATTTCCAGGTATACATTGCAGACATAAACATAAGTAATAACATCTCGTCTGGAAATAGACGCTTAGGGAGCAGCATTTCTCCAGCTGTAGCGTTGTTCTGCAGAAAAAAAAGCATTTTGTGGGTAACAGCCTGACATGTGAAATGCCTGGCGGTGCCCGTAGCTGTCCTGGGCAGGCTGGTGAAATCCACAGCTTTTGAACTTTAGTTATTATGAATGATAAAACCGTCCTGACTGTTCTGAAGCTGTGAGGTACTGCTGAACATAACGAGCACCAGAGTGTCTAACGGGTGGTGACCTGCTCCACCACCGCCCTGTCATTGTTCGGGCTCTCGCCGTACAAGAGCCACCGTGTCCATTCATCATCCTGGACAGCGGTACTTCCAGGACTGACACCGTTACGGTGTCATACAGCACTAATTAGCTGTCACTGTCACACTACTCTTGGAGGTGTCATCTCGTGGAGGTGGCCCATCCAGGAGGACGCGCGGAGTCAGCAGCCAGAGCTCTCAGGAAGGTGTGGGTCAGTGCCGGTGTTCGGAAGCAGCAGCTCAAGAGGAACACCTTGTTCCTGATGATTTACCACCGGAAGGTTTGGCTGCCCTGGAGGAGAGATGAGAAGCCATGTGACTTGCTCCCTTTTGGTTGCTTTCCCCACCCCAGGCAAAGGGTCCTTTTATCCTGTTCCAAGACATGAGCCCAAATACCCCGTGTGCCCCATGGACCTCTGTGTCCGGGTAAGAGAAGGGGGGGCTGCTGGTTGGCCTGAACAACGTGCCACAGCGCTGGTGCTGTCCTCCTTCTTTGTCTGTGGGGGGCTTCTTGGGAAAATGTGGGTAGAAAGTGTAGCTTTTAGTCCATTAAACACTGTTTTAATTCCCTTTTCCCTGTCCCTTTCCAAAGTGAAGTCTTCTGGCTTTTTACCCAAACAATATTTTAATGAGAGTTCTGCATATTTCCTCTACACCAGAAATGCCCAAGCTCAAAATAATTATGAATCGTGTATTTTCAGAGTTCAATGTTAATAATTCAGGCTGTGAATTTTGCAATTCCTACAAATTAAGCAGATACTGGTCAGTGCTTGAATGAGAGTTCTCTCGGAAGGCAGCCACCAACTTGACCTACAAGCTATGTTATTTGACCAAGGGTTCCCGCTGCTGTGGGTGGTTTTTGCAGGCACCGGGTTTCCAATGGCAAGTGGAAAGTTCTTCTAGTCCACTTGAGCTAATCTGTTGAGAAGACACATCTGCCCCAGTTCTCGGGGTGGAGGAAGGCTTCCCAGTGGAGCCCTCCCCGTTGGGAGGTGAAGTGGGGCACGGGCTGGGCTCACAGCCACCCCAACACCATGGAGGGAAGAGCAAGGAGAGGTCAAGACTGCCAACACATCTCCCACACCATCCACGGGGCTGGAGAGGAGCAAGACGGGACAAGAACTCCTCTTGTCACAAACCTCTCTTCTTTCCAGAGAGAGCTTTTAGGATCTTACGTGGTTTTGGGGTTGTGATAGGTCATTGTAGACTTTATGCCTGACGTTGTAAGGCAGTACCTGACTGCATACGGCTAAACCTCCCTCCCAAGCCTTTCCTGTCTGCTCTAACTGGATTGACAGGCCAATTTTAATGCTTTTCCCAAAGAAACATTGATGGGTTTTGCTCAACTTTCAGAAATGGCAGTGCTCTTTAGGGCAAGAAAGGTGCAACCGGCTCCTGTCTAGACAATAAACAGGACTTTTTGTCTGCTCTCCCAGTACTTGTGTATAAATTAATCATTAGCCTGCGGTGGTGGAAATGTTCCCATTTGCTTGGCAGCGGAGGGATTCAACCCTTGCTTCATGAATTCTTTATCGCTAAAACTTATATATCATGTAAATTAACCGCTATCGCCTGCAGCTTACAAACCAGAGTGGTGCATGTGTTTTGTGGAGAATTCTTGCCCCTTTGAGAGCCTGTGGTCATCAGCCAGGTGAGGAAATTAAGCCAGTTGTTGCTATTTCAGCTGGGGTCACTTGTTCTTCCTGAAGCCTCTCCAAAATTTCATGCAGCTGTGACCTATTCAGAGCCTTCGCTGCAGCTGCCCTTGTGGGGACCCGGTGGGGCTGACTGGTGGGACAACCAGGCAGTGATGGGACAGGTTCTGGGACAGGCTGGGATGGTGGAGGGAGCTCAGGCAGGACCAAGGCTTTCATCCTGGCTGAAGTGGGTACCTGGGACCTGGATGGGGGGGGTCATGGAGGTGGACTGGGGACATTATGGCCTATTTGTTGTGCTCTTGGGGCACTGAGAGTGCCTGAGGAGTGCTGACTGTGGGGAGAACTGTGGACAAGGCACCATCTTTAAATGTGCTAGCCACACATTGGGAAGCTAGCTGCTTCCCAGGCAAGCAGATATCCCTACAGGTAGTCACACACACACCGGGCAGGGTGGTCCCGTGTTCTCTCAGCCCCCCTGGCAGGAGCTCCCCTGCTTTAGGCAGCCTTTACCCTCTGGGTTGTAAACCGAGTCCCACGCTGATGGTTTATTTATTTTTCTGCCATAATCTGGTCAGATTCCCTCTGAAGGCCACTGACCTTGCTCACAGCAATGGAAGAAAACACAGCCACAGGCCACCAAGATCCATTTTCCCTGTGCTCCACCCCAGCCTACCAGCTGTTATATCAGCTGCTTTAAAGGTGGGTTTGAGGAAAAAAAAGCACAGTGTGATTTGTTTTTTGCATCATCCAACATTTTGCATCTTCTCAAAACCTCCTTCCTGAGCTGCAGCTCACCAAGCTTGGCTTCAGCCCCCAGTTCTGCAGCAGGAGGACAGCTTCTTGGATACAGGTAATAATCTCCCTCCTTTTCTCTCTTGCTTATTGTGGGGTTTTTTTTTTAAACGCCAACTCAGGGTCCTTCTCTGTACACACACTGTCCATACAATGGGCCTGGTGGAGGTACCACCTTCAAGTGCTTGGTTTAATGATGGGAGAACTGAGGCAGCTGTGCAGGTCATTTATTTGGTTTCAAAATGCTGCCACATTTATACATATGGAAAACTTTAAAGAAAATTAAACTCATTAAAAAAAAGCCCACATAAATTGTTTTTGCAACAAAGCAATTAAGAAATCTCTCTTCTCCAGCACGGTGGGCAACATCCTAAATAAAATAAAGCACAAATTACCTTTTGCTGGAAACAAAGTAAGAGCTATCTCTTGTGACTTAATAAGAAATGGAGGTTTTTAGAATTAATACAAAGATTTACCAGTTTCCTTCTATATGTGTTGCTAAGCATTTTGCTGAAATTGCCTCAGAAAAAAAAGCAAACAATTCAAAAAGATCACATCTATGAGAGGGTGGGTTTTTTGGTTTGTTGTGTGTTTTTTTTTCCCCCCAACTAAATTACTCTGCTTTACAGGACGCAGAAAGAAGTCAAGGATTTCATTTTCTTCCCCAGTTCATGTATATACAAAGGTTTGATAGGGTTTAGTTTTGTTTTATTTTCATTGTCTTAGCTTCAAACTACTCCTTAAAATCCCCCCGTTTCTATGGGAACAAAGGAATAATACTGAATCAATGGACTGCAAAATATGGGGCCTGTCCTATAAATCCTGAGGAGCAGGTTTTATTCAGAGCAATAGTCCCTTTGAACACTGAAATTACTCCCATCGATAAGAGCTTTCAGGACCGGCCCCGACACGAGAGAGTGACACGATGGCTCGGCCTGATGGAGAGCTGAGGGTCTGGCGGTGCTTGGGTGCAGGGGAAGGGGAACCTGGGGTGGGTGGGTGGGAGGGGGGGAACTGGGGGGATGAAGGGCTGGGGGGTTGATGGTACCCAGAGCGTGCTGCCCATCCACATTCCCTGGGACCTGGGTGGATGAAGCGGGGAGATGCTGGTACCCAGGGTGTGCTGGCCATCTGCATCCCCTGGGACTGGGGGGGTGAAGAGGAGGGATGCTGGTACCCAGGGTGTGTTGTCCATCCACATCCCCTGGGACTGGGGGGGGTGAAGAGGAGGGATGCTGGTACACAGAGTGTGCTGCCCATCCATGTCCCCTGGGACCAGGGGGGTGAAGAGGAGGGATGCTGGTACACAGGGTGTGTTGCCCATCCATGTCCCCTGGGACTGGGGGGGATGAAGAGGAGGGATGCTGGTACCCACGACATGTTGCCCACTGGCATCCCCTGGGGCCAGGGAGGGTGAAGAGGAGGGATGCTGGCACCCAGAGTGTATTGCCCATCCACATCCCCTGGGATGGGGTGGGGATGAAGAGGAGGGATGCTGGTACCCACGACGTGTTGCCCACCCACATCCTCTGTCCTGCTGTCTCCCTGGCCATGCTCCCACCTCCTGTTGCTCCCTCCTGGGGTGCGCTGGGAGCCGAGAGGGCTCTGCCACTGGTGCCCCCCAGGAGGGCACGTTCCCATCCCCTGTCTCCTGCCAGGGCTGAGCCCTGTGCTCAGCAGGGTGAGTGCCGTGGAGGGACAGGGTGACACTGCCCAGTGCAGGGGCACCATCAGAGCCTCTCCCTGTGCTGTCCCAGCCCAGGCAGAGTGGCCTTTCCCAGGATGTTGAACACACCATCTATGAACAGCAGGTACGTCCAGAAATTACGGATCTACTGAGATTTCACTGTTGCATCAGGCTGTTCCTGCCCCTCCTGGGAAGTGTTTGACCAAGATCTCCTCTCACCTTGGCAGGGGTTCTGATGCTCCAGAAAGAGCTGGAAAAGGATGTAAGACAGCCCGTTCCCCCCAGGTGTCCCCCGCCAGCCCTGCCACGTCTGCTCTCTGTCTGAGCCGTCCCGCTGCCCAGGGGACAGGGCTGCCGTGGCAGAGGGGGCTGGCCGGTCCCTGTGCAGCCAGCAAGCACTGCAGCCCTGCAGACCCCATCCACGCAGAAAAACCCCTCATCCCGCTCCATATGTGGAGAAAACCAAGTCCCCGGGAAGGGGCTGGTGGCCGGGGAGCGGGGAGCTGTGCAGGCTGGGCTGCACCAGCCTTTGGACGGTGGCCAGTCCCGCAGGGTCCCTCCCGAGCCTACTTAATTGCATGAAATAAGATGAAAAGACAGGCTAATGAGAAACCCCATCTGCCAGCCAGCTAAAATTAAGGCTGCCTTCTTTAGCAAAATGTGCTCAGATAGCTGTATTCTTTTAATATCTCTTCATATGGCCGAGCAGGTTTCAGACGTGTGGCGGTGCCTGGCTCAGCTCTCATTTTTTCCTTCTTTCTCCTAGTTTGCCCCTGAGCAGTGGGTAAGTGGAACAAACTGGCTGGAGGATTCTGGTTCAGCCTGAACTCGTTTAAGAGAACATCAGCTAATAAACGCTGCGGTCCAACCTTATTATTACATTATATTACCTGATTCAATGATTCATGATCTCAAATTGGCTACAGGTGGGATGTGGCAGGTGGTCTCGCGGCACTCTCCAACTTCCTAGAGGAAACTAGGAAAGATGTGGAAAATAGAAAATTCTCAGAACAACCCTAAGGGTATTTATTTAGGGAGAGGGTGTATAAGGAAAGCACTTTTATTTGACTCAGCCTGCCCTATGCTCCCATGCAAGTTCTCTGCCCTTAAGTTGTTTGCTTGTTTATTTTCCCTTGTCATGTGCTCTGTGTTGTTCAAGGAAAGGGGTTTCTTGCTGCAAAAGACTGAGACCCAAATGTCCCTGCTCTGAAGGCATCGGCGTGAGGATGGAGTCGGCAGCAGCTGACCTGTCCCCCTCGATGGCCCCGCTGACGGACAGAGCGGCACCTTAATTTTCCTTTAACCAACCAGTGCTGGAAACCAGGAACCAGCTCAGTAACTCAGGAAAAGTTACAGCAAAGTAAAATCATGGACAAGGAAGGGGAATCTGTAGAAGCTTAGAAACAAATAATCACCCAACAACTCATCCTACTTGAAGATCACACAAGTACAAATTCTTAAAGCAAATTATACACACCTTTGCAAAACGTGCTTTGATTTTTACCATGCCAATTGAGAAATAAATGTCTAATAACTTTTTCTTAGATTAAGACTGAGGAAAAATGTATTTTTTTTCTCTCCAGAACTTATTGTTCAAAGAAAGTGGTACAGGTTAATCAGTTTTGTGCCAATAGCTCTCAGGATAACTGCTCTGTTGGAGTTCATCTTCATTTTCCTGTACAGCAACGCAGAAAGAGCCAGCCACGGCAAGAGTAAAACTACACTGATCGGTTTTAAAACTCTAATTATTTTAGGGCTGGGGTTTTGGAGATTTTGGTGCTTCTGTTTAGGAATACAAACTTTCTGAAGGCTGCAAATGTTTCTTTGTCAGGGACTGAGCCCCAGTACTAACCACAGACCTCACCCCACAGGACTGATCACCGGCAGAGGACGGCAGTGATGAAGGGGTGAGTAGGAGGGACACTGAGGGACAGAGCTGCCCCCCAAGAGCTGCAAATTCCCCTTAAACAGCTCATTTCCCTTTCTCTGGAAGCAGGAATGGAAGGAGGGAGGGTCCCTGAGTCAGGGGGAATTGCTGAGCTCCCAGAGTGATGCCTCCCACTGTTCCCTTCCTCTGGTGCAAAGGAACCCTCTGAATTTTAATAGGAGTACACCCCCCGACTGCACCTTTCTGGGGGGGCAGACCTGGCCCTCGCTGCTGCAGATGGAGAGAAATGTTCAAAAAAAAAAAAAAAAAAGACCCACTTAAAAATTAAAGCTGAGATGAGAGTGAACAACAGTGGTGCAGCTGGAAGAGCCTGCACGATATGATAAGAGCATGTTTTTAAGGAGTTCTCATTTTTTGAAAATTAGTTTTGGATCCTCATCAGTGTATTCAGGAGAAAAATATTACTCTAATGTCTATAGAACAGAGATAAAAAGGAGAAATAATGAATTTACACTTTTAACATTCATTCTGAGGTGCAGAAGATACATTCCTCTACATTATGCCTGTATTAGACTTAAATAAATTTCATTATGAAAACAAGATTAGAGGAGAGCGGCGCAATTTGAAAACACCCAGCACTTATATGATTGCTTAAAATAAAGAGCTTTCAGTGTGGTAACATGTGGCTATACTTTGGGATAACCATATATATATATAAGGTATACGTTAAAATGATGTACAGGGGCAGCATGGAGCAGGCAGCAGCGTTCTGCCCTCCCAATAACGAGCAGCCGCGACTGTTCGTGGGTCGATAATCTCCTGAGGCGAACTCACCAGCCATTGGCTTCTCCCAAAATGTGCTGCTTTGCAAAATAAACTCACCCTCCTCTTATGCAAAGTCACTTGGCAGCAGGGCTGCAGAAAGGCGCCTCCTCTCCAGTTGACATCCTCGCTTATTAAAAAAATATCTGGAATCACATGGCAAAACATCATCCGTGGCAGGAGGTTTTTAGAAGTTACGTTTTTAGCTAATTTTTAGTAGCCGTTTTATGCAGCCTTTGTGTGTAAGCAGGTTGGAAATTGGCACCTGTTCATTTTTAAAATGCTGCTTCTGGAACGTTACAAATCTTGGCTAATTAGTGGAAGGGCCAGGCTCCTGCGGAAACTCTTTTAGCCCAAAATGTGTGAGGAGCCCTCAGAGCTGAGCCTGCTCAGATTTTTGATTAATGGGCTTTTACTCTTTACAAAGAAGAATAGCGACAGGACAAGGGGCAATGGTTTTAAGCTGGTGGAGGGGAGATTTAGGTTAGATA
>JAOQGL010000004.1:33732853-33743258 GCA_027564165.1 Gallinago nigripennis | reverse complement strand
GATTCAAAGAAGGAACCCAGCTTACGTTTTAACTCCTTATTTTTTTGAAGACTGCTTCCCTTTGAGCGGCTTCAACCGCGCCTCCGAAAACCTGAGAGTGAACCGACACGAGCTACTCTTCAAAATCGATGTTGACTTTTTATTTTCTCTTTGTTTCCTTGTGAGGACTTAACTGTTGGTTCAGGTTATTTCAGTATTTTTCAGGAAACAGGAGTTAGGATTCTGCGGGTAGTGGCTCTTCTGTTGACCTTTTGTGTCTGCGCAAGATTTCTTTCCCGTGGAAAGTACAAGGGTGGAATTAAACCTCGGTGTGAGTCGGGATGGCTGAACATCTTACTCACTGTGCCTACTGACCAGCAGTCACACAGAGAAGGAAGGAAAATTTTCAGTAACTTTAAACTTCCCAGCCACTTTTAGACTCAAAATTTGATGAGATCAAATAGGTTCTCTTATAAAAAAAAAAAAAAAGATTAAGAATTAAAGAAGTCAGAATTGTTTATCTCAGATAAGCAGAGATGTGAAAGAAATGCAGGAATGGTCTTGCCAAAGTTTGGCTTGTGAACTGGATTCAGCAGAAACACATTTCTGCAAAACAAGCAACACAGAAATGAGTTGGAAAATCTGCTGCCACACAAAATTACAGTTGTGGGCTTTGAGCAGCCTGGCTCCCAGCCTGGCAATCCAGTTTTGGGGTGGTGTGGAGAGGATTTTAATGCATATCCCTGGAACTCCAGGGTCCAATTCAGATTCTTTTTAATTTTCCAACTTGCTTTCAGCAGTGCCTGGCATCACCCCTCCCGTCGGCTGCCCACGGTCTGCCAAAACCCTGCCCACGGCCACCAGGGTGTTTGACACAGCTTTGTCCATGGAGAGCCCCTTGGGAGCCAAGGGAGATGCTGCTCCCAGGTCTGCTGAAGGCCGATGGTGGCAGGAATCTGCCGGACCCTAAGTCTCTGTGGGATGAAGTGTGGTGGGTCTGAGGCACAGAAGAAGCTCGTCCATAAGGCATTGAAACACCCTAAAACCATATGCAGTTGGTTGGGTGGCCTTAGGATCTCCAAATCTGCTGTGGGAACTTGTTTCTCAGAGAGTGGCTGGGCTGGGGCTTGCTCTGGAGAACTTCTCGGGGCCACCTCCTTGTCCCCAGGGGCCCCCCCAGCCGCCCCTCTCCTCCTCGGCTCCCGTCGGCCGCTTGCAGCAGCTTCCCAAATGGGAGAATTACGCAGCCATGTGCAAACGCTTGTAAAAGCACCACACATAAGGAAATTCATGTCATTAATCAATTGCATAAACATTCATGTCAGAAAATGCAGTGAAATATATGCCAAACCCATTGCTGCAGATTGCCTGCTACGTAATTAGAAGTGCAGAAAAATGTGTAGTAAGTATCAAATCTGTTTCCAAACAATTAAGGAGAGAATGAAACTTCAGTGTGCTCTCAACAGGTTTATAAGGAATGTTGCAGTGTTATGAATGTTAAGAACTCTGCAGGCACCAATTTGCATACATCCCTACGTGCACTTATCTGCATTAGCATGGGCAATAAATGGACTGTGATCTTCTGTACAGCAGGAGCAAATAACGGGTGCGTGATCCCACGGCTTCCCTTGCTGTTTGTTTATCTTGGTCCCTCGTTTGTGCGGGAAGGCACTTCGCTGCTCCCTCTCCAAACTCAATGAGATGAGCTGGGAACAAGGTTAACTGGGTGTTCGTCTGGCTGCACCCCGGCATTCCCAGCGTTTCTCCCATGTTTTCTAAGTGAGAAAAAAGCACCGTTGTGTGGTGCAGGAGGTGACTGGGTCTGAGAGTTCTTACCTGCGCTGTAATTCCTTCCTCTCTCTAATAATGGCAGCACATTTAAGAGTCCTGAAGAGACTTTACTAAAATTTCATTTTTCAACACGCTAGGCACTTAAATAACTTTCTTTTTTTTTCTTTTCTTTTCTTTTGAAAAAGCTCAATAAAAGAATTTTACTAGAATTGCAATCAACAGTGCTGTGGAAAATATATATTGGGTTTTGGGTCCAAGGCTGATTAGCTGGACCCATGAAAGAAGTTATATCCTCGGCGTAAAGAAGCCACACACAGAAGATGCAGGATCCCGTCTCTGCCTGATTCAGAGTTTCCTTCAATCATTCAGTACAGCAAGCGAGGGCAGCGCTGCTGGGAAAATGAAATGTCCCTACTGGAAAACACAGACAAACGTTTGGGTGTACTTATATATAAATATATAAACCCATGAAGGTTTCCTTCAACTCCTAGTTGCTTATTCAAAGAGTCTGTTCCTTTCCTCAGAGCAGAAAGCCGCTTGCTCCCGGTGTTTGAGGCTGCAGTTCTGGGGTGGGACCCCCACCCGTGGGTGCCCCCGTCCCCGCCGTGCTGAGGGGCAGCCCTGGCTGCGGGGGCTCCAGCACCTTCTCCTGCAGAGGTGTCTGAGATCTGGAGACACCCCCTCAGCGGGCACTCGGGTGGGACGGGGCCATCTGCTCACCCTTCATATCTTCACAGCAAGAGCTGACCTCGGGTCAGGAGCAGCAGAAACAAAAGGGCTGCAAATAGGGCCTTCCTTATCTACAAAAGGGACTAATTATCTGTGAATTTCAGTGAAATTCAGTGAAATTATCTGCGAGTAAATTTCACTCTCACAGGTCTGATTTCTGCTTCTTCCCAGACACGTTGAGCCTTTTTGTGTTCTCACTGGCAAACACATAAACCCTCCAGTCAGATGACACGTGTCCCTTAAACCCACCCCGGATCTGGATTTGATGTATGTCAACACGTTTAGAGTTGTTAAATCTGAAAGGGGTTTGAGTGCCTGCTCCTCAGTTGCGGGGGGAATGCGGAGTCTGAGATCTGGCTTCTAAAGCCAAACCCAAACAGCTCCGGGGTGTCCCTCTGCTGGCACAAACATCAGCCAGTATTTGTTTGATTCATTTTAGCAAACCCATAGGGATGCTTTGGCAAAAGTTCTGTGACTGTGGATGGGGTTTTAGGGAGTCAAACCAGGCTGGGGCCATCCCTCGGGGCAGTGAATGGAATGTGCCCGTGTCTCCCGGTGCCTCTGGCTGCCCCTTCTTTGGTCTCAGCCCCCCGAGGGCTTTCCCACCTGGTTTCCACCTGGGTCCCAGCATTGCAGAGCACGTTGGGCTGAGGTGAAAGGCTCCTGTTGTACTTCATCCCCCACGGGGTCTGCTGCAGGGATGGCAGGGTCTGGGGACCCGCTGGGCTGGGCACGGCCATGGGCTCTCTCCCCCCTCGGAGGGACCGGAGCTTCTCCTGCATCCAGGCAAGGTGGCCAGCATCGGCAGGGCATGGTGGTACCCCTGCCTGGGAGAGAGGGGGGGATGGAAAGACGGTGGGGAATGACTTTGAGGGTTGGTCCCTGCTCTCTTTTCAGAGTCTGGGTGAAAGTTAATGAGATCTGTGCTTTCGCCGTCATCTTTCAGTTTATAACACTGCATTTAGAGCAGGTTAAACCACAGCGTTTGCAATCTGTCGCTGATTTTGGAAGGGGGAGGGACACTGGGGAGAAGGTTGAGTCTGAAAGCCTTGCTCCGAGCAGCAGTGACGGGAGGGTCCTTGGAGAAGGTGGATGGAGTGACCGATACCCAGCGGTGCTGGGGCTGGAGCATCCGTCCCCTCCTCCTGAGCCCTGTCCTCCCGTGGCACACGGAGCTCTGCACAGCCCTGCACTGTGCTGGCTGCAGCTTATTTTTGGCTCAGGGGAAGAAAATCAGAGCATCTTGCAGGTAACAAAAGGCCTAACCAAAAATGATAGGTTTTGGCCACTTTTGGAAAGGGACCTGTCAGGTTAGATTAAATCAATAGCACAATTAAAGCATTGACCAAATCCGTGCCTTGCCTGCTGTTGGTGACACTCTACAGAGCCATGTAGTCCAGGCCACCAGCTGTAATACTTTGGCAGCACAGAAATCTGCATTCATCACCCCCACAGCAGTGAATCAACAACTTTTCAGTCAAAAACTTCATTTCTGCTGCCCTTTTTACAATCCCCTTTACCATACCCACCTATGCTATAGAATGAAGAGGCAGTTGGGCTGCAGCAAACCCTAAGTGCCTCTGGTTGAGGCAGGGGGACTCGAGCAACTGGGCTCTGATCCTCGTTTCCCACCTCGGTGCCCCCACGCAGCCCCACCACATTGGCCACTGAACTCCCAACAGGGCAGGGCTGAATGCCCTTAGAATAAACATACAGCTTCTTACCCGTGGGTAAGTTGTTATTACTCTTTTTGGGTGTTTCTGGAATAAGAAATTGATTAAAACCGAATCAGGGGGGGAAAAAGTTTTTCTGTACCATGCAAGCTGTCTTTGCCCACCGAGGAGCTGCTCTCTGCAGCAGGGCACCAGCTCCAGCCTCTCCCATGGGGCTGCTGAGATGTAATAACTTGGTGCCCTAAGCTTTGGGGAGCATCTTTCAGTTGAAGTTCTATACTCCAGTGTTAATATTAATGCACGGGGAAACGATTGCTTTTCTTCAAGTTTGTTTTGTTTGCTGTATTTCTTCAAATATATTTAATTTGTTGCATTTTCAAGCATTTAGTCTTAAAGCCTGGGCTGGTGGGAGGTGTCCCTGCCCGGGGCAGGGGGTCTGGAACTAGGTGATCTTTGAGGTCCCTTCCAACCCAGACCATTCTAGGGTTCCGTGGTTCTCATAACTCATCAGCCTGGCACCGGGGAGGGGTGGAGGCAGGGACCCGGCCAGGGAGGCAGGGGGGGACCCACAGAAACTTGTCCTTTGGATCCTCCACTGGCGCAGAAGGAAATACTGACTCGTTATTTTCCTGTGTGCCATTTCTGACCTCCTAGATTTTACCATTTCTCATGCGTGTTTTTTCTTTTATCTCATATATTTTTTAAAGAAAACCGTGGAAACTAAATGAAGAAGAAGACGTCATCGCCGTGTTCTGGCTGAGATTTTACACCCATGAAGCCCTTCAGCAGGGCTGTGTAAAACTCATTGGTTTCACTTCACAGGGGCTTGTGGCCAGATTGGCTCTGGCTGTTGACCCACCGCAGCCTGAACCCTCCGAGTGCCGCCGGGAGAGTCAGGGCTCAGCTCAGACCTTAATTGGGACTTAATTGGGAACAGTAAGTTTAGACACCTCTCTCATCAGCTCTCTCCGAGGCTACCCATTTCACAAGTTTTCTTCAAAAAATCACACTGCTTTCTTCCAACAATGACAGCACCTAATTTTTCTGAAGGCTTCATGGGCCCTAATGAATAATTTAAAGAATCCTGGATTTATAGCAAAGCATAAAGGACATTTGCATGGTGCTGTTGTTAATATTTCAGCCTGCTGTGAGCCCAGTTTACGCACAGAGCGTGTTTGTACTGGGCAGCCAAATGCTTCTCTGGGGATCAGCTGATAGCTAGGAAATCAAACCCCAATAGCCTTGGGAATGTCTGAAAATCCTGATACTGAGTACAGAATATAACCCCTAATGTTGTATTTACAGTGCAGGGCTGTAGTTGGTGGGTTCTGCACTGCTGGGAAAGCAGATCCCTTATGATTTTCCTTTCCATTCCCCTCTTCTCTGCCAGGAGGGCTGCTGTGCTGCTTGGCTGGAGATGACCTTCTGGTCCTGGGAGGTGATGAGGCACCTCTTTGCCTTCTTCCACTTTCCTGGCTTAGCCCTTTGACACATCCACTTGCAAGGACTGGAGAGAAAGGTGTAACTCACACCACATAAGCCCCCCCAGGCCAATGATGGGGGAATGGGGCAGTGGGATTTTCTGGGCTCTTGGTCCAGGTCTCGCTGTTGTCTCCACCCAAGCGTCCAGCAAAGCAGCATCGAAGGGACTCCCCCCTGGGAAGTCTCCAATTCATTCCCCGGTCTCTGCTCCAGCTGCCGGGAAAGGCGATGCTGGAGAAGAACTGCTGGAAAAGAATAAAGAAGATTTGAAGTTGAAGGTATCAAAGGAGACGGAAGAGATTTTCAGGCAGCGACTGGGCGTTTTCCAGCCGGAAAAACTTCGTGGTGCCCAGCAGGCAGCCGGAGTGCAGCGTTTAATGAGAAATTCACATTGTTTTCCAGAGAAAATCGTTTTTATTTTTCTGAGTTATTGTTTGTTTTCTGAGATATTATCTACAGATACACCTAATCACCTTTCCAGCAAGAGGTGGTGAGAAGGAGGCGCGTGGCGGTGCGGCTCCATCCTGTCTCCTGCAGGGAAAGGCAGGGAGGCGGAGGGGGAAAACACGGTGCATATGCTCAGGCACGGCTGAGACACAACACAGCTGAACCACCAGAAATGAGGCTTCAAGAAAGACACACGGGAAGAAAAAAGATCCTCCGAAGGCAGGCGGCATCGCTAGAATCTTGGGGAAGAACAAGAAGGCTTTAGCAACCACGCTGGAAAAAAAAAAAAAAAAAAAAGCGGTTTCTTTCTTATTGAAACTGGGAAAAGTTCAAGACGAGGGGGACCTGGCACCGTGTGCCTCCCAGCCATGAGAACGATGAGGAAAGGGCTTCCCTTGTGCTCCCCAGCAACAGCAACGGGGTAGAGACAGCAAGGAGGGCCAGGGGGTCCTGGGGGAGCGGGGAGGAGCATGAGAGATAACGATGCTGAAGATGCTGGTTGATAAAATGAAGAACAAGGGAGAGAAACCCCCCACTCGTCTCAGAGACAATCAAAACCCTGTTGTTCCTGCGCAGGGACAGCAATGCTTAAAACCACTCACTTTGACACGATGGGAGTGCTTGTACATAGGGGAATTAAATTAGCTTAGTTGAATGCTCTGAGCCATTAATAATAATTTTTAACAAACCCCGTAACAACGGGTCGATTCCTAAGGAGGAGAAATTATATTAGTGTCTGTGCTTAAAAAGGGTAAATATAGAAATTCTGGTAACCAATGACCAGTTGTCAGGCCCAGGAATAATAATGTAAAAATTCATGTGCGATGTCATCACTAATGAATTCTTCAGCTCTATAGTGCAATTAATGCCAAGCAAAGTGGTTTTATGAAGCATATGTCTTAAGGAAAATTGCCATGGGAGATGATAACTCTGCTGACTGAAGGTAACTGTCACAAAACTGGTTTCCTAAAATAATTTGATTTACTGCCCCAGGCACTTTGAAAAATTGCCTTATACCCAGTAATGCCTCAGAAATTAAATGGATTAAAAACAGTTAAATGGTCTAAAAATGTAATCAAAACCAGGAAGCCATCATTCTTTTGTGTTTTTCTAGCAAGTTGCCATAGGGATGTCTCCTTAACACAATCCTGCGTTGCAGAGGACATTCATCAGCGGGAGCTAATAGTCCGGGTGGCCATAGCTCAGCCATGGGCATTGGCCATGGTGGGGGGGGCTCATGTGGACACCCCGCTCGGTGGAGCCAGTCTGGGGCATAGTGTCAAAGAGATGAGGGATGTTCTGGTAGGAAAGAGGTCCTCCAAGGACCTCTGATGGGCAGTGGGGCAGCATCACCACCGTCTGGAGGTACCCCATGGAAAGGGAGCATGAGGAGCCTCATGGCACAGCGTAGTCTTCTGCGGTGGTTAAAGACCAAAAGCAGCACACTCATTTGAGGAACAAGAATATTCTGATGACCAAAAGCAATTAGTGGCCAGGAGAGGTAACTCAGGAGCCCAGGGACTGCACACCATGAAGATCCTCCCGACGGAAACCAGGGGGTTATTTGGAAGCGATGCTGTAGCTGGAACGAGCAGTTGTGTGTTAGGAAGAAATTAGTAGATGAAGTGCAGGAGATCACATTAGCTCATCCTAATGGTCCCTTCTGGGGATGAATTTAATGAAAGAATATGTGTTTTTTATACCATTATTAAAAATAACAGATTCATCTAACGGGATGAATTTTTCGCCGCCTTTGGCCGTCAGCACAGCTCGCGCTTGCAGATGGAGCCACCAGCAGCTCTTCGCTGGAGGACACCAGCAGAGTTTCTCTGCCTTCAGCCCTGGACTCAGCTCCTCGTTTCGCTCCTCCCATGGCTGAAGCCGAGTGAAGAGCTGCATCTCATCTCCCTCAGGCTCCCTGAGGTTTCAAAATAAAAGAGAATTTCCCGTGTGAGGGGGTGAAGGCATCAGAGGCAGAGGGGCTGCTGCTCTGCGGCCGTGCCAAGCATGTCATGGGGGTCTGGGACAGGGTCCCTCTGGTACCCCCTGTGCTGCAGGTTCATACATGGCTTACACCCCTGGGCCTGACCCAAACTGCCCCCCAGGCACCACCACAATGGTTGTCATTCACACTGAACCGGGATCCAGCCCCACAGATGCATTTCCACTGCTGCCACTGAATTCTCCTGGCATTTCGGCACTCACACTGGGTTTATTTCCACAGGTTGCTTCCTGTTGCAACCAAAAGTTATTTTTCCTCTGATGGCTAAAAGTGCTCAACCCCAAACCCACAGACTAAAGATCATTACTAATGGAAGTGGTAAACTTTACCCTGCGGGTTAGATTGGATTCCATGGTTATATAGACAATGGGTAGACGATGCAACCTGGGAAAAGCTACTGGAATTAACAGTGGGCTTTGTGGGAGATTGAGGAGAAAAAGCTGGAAAGCAGTGAGCGGGGGCCAGGGCGTGCGGGTGCCTCTGAAGGGCGGGCGGTGGCACAGGGTGTCCCTCGTGGGCAAAGGGGACGAGGCAGGGCTTTAGTTTTCTCATATCAAATCAGGAAAGGCGGTAAAGAAAACGAGACAGGTAACAATTAGGTAGTGTGTTTTGAGTTATTTACCTGATAATAATGTTAATGGAGGCATCGCAGCGAAATTCTGTGAATCTTTCCAGAGGCCACCTGCACCTCGTCTGCGAGTGTGGTCCCTCAGGGTCACTCAGCATCCCCTGGCTGCGGGGCACGGGACCCAGCGAGGAGGAGACAGCACTGCTGCTTTTGCTCTCTGGAATTTTTTTAGTTCCTTTTCTTTAAAAAAAAAAAATTTAAAAAAATCATATTTAAATGGAAAAGTGAAACCAGAAGAGAAAAAACTTTTTTTTTCTTTTTGTTGTGTTTTTTTTTTTTTTAATTTTTCTTCTGTGCTCATGCTTTTTAATCTATAATTATTTTCACAGCCTGGAATAAATTCACACCGGATTCATGGGAAAGCACCTCCTCATCCATAAAGAAGGCGATAATGGCTGAAGATCAAAAGAGCAAAAGGTTCATCCTGGGACACGCTTCCTCCGTGAGAAGACCCAGCGCTCTCCTTACCAGAGTGAGCAGCAATTTACAGAGGTTTTTGCCTTCTCAACAAAAATGCCTAATGGGGCCACATAGGAAATTTGTGCCAAACTAATCAAATTCTGTCTGTAAAAAGAAAACAGAGAAGAAACTTTCAGTAAGAGCCTCTCGGTGAACATTTTTGCATTGAAGGGTGCAGGGGGGCTGCTCTGGATGGCATCCCCCCCGCTGCGTGATGTGGGGCAGGTGTGGGGTGGGCACGCTGGTGCTGGTGGTGCAGGGGGGGGGGGCACAGCCATTAAAACAATTGGAAGATGTTGGTTCCTCAATTAATATTCTCATGCTGAACCCAGTGCCTGGGACGTTGCACCCTGATGTTCAGAGGGAGCCCCAGCTGCCCCAAAGCACTTAGGAAAATAAAGAGTCTGGAATTTTTGTGGGTCACACGCCCCTTTCAGGAGTTGCCTTCAGAGGTTTCCATCGCCGCTTGCACACACGCAAATAAAGTGTGTTTTGTTTGTTTAAAGTTTCAGCCATTTAAATTTTGAAAATATTACTCCAAAAAAAATTTCCAAGCCAGATTTCTTTTGACAATTATATCAAGAGGCTTCGGGTGGTGCCAAGTTTTAGGTTTTTGTACGCTAATTCTCAATTGTGCTTCGCAGGCACTGGTTTGCTGACAACCATCTGTTTCAACCTAACTTTTTTTCCTTAAAGTCAGCCCAAGAGAAATTAAAATATCAAAAGGAAATATTTCAGAGGGAATGGGAAGGAAGTGAAAAATAAGGGTGCTGAAGCTGTAAACAGCTTTTGATTTTAACTTAAGTCACTTTTGCAGCTGATTTGCCCGCGGGTGAGCGGGAGATGGCTCAGCCCAGAACATCACCGGCACCGCGGGGTGATGGAGCTTCCAGGGGATAGCAAGAGTTAGGGAAACTCAGCTTAGATCTCCTAGAAGTCCTCCCAATGGCTTGGGGAAATTTGTTTTCTCTTCAGTGGCCCCCACACTGAGGTGGCTTCCTTCCTTTTCCAAGATTCCATGGAACATAGAATCAGAATTATCCAGGTTGGAAGGGACCTTTCCCATCATTGAGTTCAGCCATTGACCTAACACTGACACAAACCAAATAATGGAATGGTTTGGGTGGGAAAGGACCTCAAAGCCCCCCCAGTGCCACCCCCTGCCCTGGGCAGGGACACCTCCCACCAGCCCAGGTTGCTCCAAGCCCCCTCCAA
>JAOQGL010000004.1:33668930-33679635 GCA_027564165.1 Gallinago nigripennis | reverse complement strand
CTGCCCAGGGAGGGTGTGGAGTCCCCTTCTCTGGAGATCTTCAAGCCCCACCTGGATGCTCCTGAGTGATGTGCTCTAGGTGTTCCTGCTTTGGCAGGGGAGTGGGACTAGATGATCTCTAGAGGTCCCTTCCAACTCTGACAATTCCATGATTCCGTGAAACAGAAATGTATTTTTAAGTATCTTCTGATTTAATTCAGTTTTTTCCAACTACATTTAAGAGTCAGTCTTCAGCTTCAGCTTCCTTACAACACAAGGGGAGGCAGACCTTGAGAACAGATGGTTATAGGCGTTTGCCACTTTGAGAAGGTTTCAAACAAATGTTTTTGAACAAAACCCTTTGCAGATCGTCATTATGCAAAGCTGACTGGAGGTGGCACTGGAAAGAGGTGGGCCTCTGGTCAGGGAGGACACAGATTTGTTTGCTTCAACTTGCAGAATCCTTCTGGGGGGGCTGCACCTTCTGGGGAGCTCTCCCCTCAGGCTGAGGTGAAGTAGATTGTACAAACTGGGGAAAAAAACTCATGGAAAGGGGACTGGGGGGAGACAGCCTTAGAGTGAAAGCTCATGGTTGGTCATGGCGCTGTCCCGTATTTGAGTAATTTTTATATATGTAGCAGAAAAGCATGAATATCTTGATTCATGAGAGTGAAACCTCTGTGATATTTCCTCCCAGTGCAACCATAATTAGAGCTGGGAGAGGCCGAGATGGCTGGTTGGGAAAACCCTCCAACCCTTGGGAAGGGTCCGTGTGGGTGGGCACGAACAAGGGTCCTCTCCCGGAATAAATATTAATAGCGAGGTGCCGAGCAGACGCTGGATCCCGAGTCATCTGTAAGGAACCCAGTTAATATTTCAGTGAGATCCAGACAAAAGCAGAGCTGAAAAAGTGACAGATTCACAGTGTTGTGGAATAATATTTGCCGATTGAGAGGCACGCAGCTTTTTAAAGAAAATATAGGGGACATCATTTGCAACTTGCTCTTGTGAAGAGAGAAGTCCCATGACAGATTTCAAATCTTTGGCACAGCTTTATAACTTTATCAAAGAAAAGAATCAAAGTGAGAACTTTGTTCTGGAAAAAAAAAAAAAAAAGGTGGAAAAATAATCAATAGAAACGACAACAAAATAGAAGATCTGGATAATCCTGTTGTACTATCAAAAAGGTACAGCTTTTGTGCCTTTTGTGCTGTTTCCTTCATGACAGTTTGGTCTCAATGGCACAGTGAAAATAACTCGCTCCCCTTGTGATTGACACAAAATGTAAATGCCAGCAAGAAATGCCAGCAGGAAAAAACTCCTCGCTCACATATTCTACACCTTAATGCAGAATTGGATCCAGGCAGCTTCCTCCTGAGTTAGTGGGTAATTGGACCCATATGGCACCCAAAAAAGTGCAAGTTTGGGTTTTCAGTATGGGGAGAAGTTACCTGGGAAACTGTCTACACAGAGTTACTTATCAATATTCAGTGCTATTGCCAAGACAAGATAAAGGAATAAGATGGAAAGTTGAGAGCTGTAGATAAAATAGGCCAATAAAATGCATCAAGAGAGACTCTAACTCTGCAGCACTTCCCCTGATATTGAGCTTCAGCCTTGACCATCATTGCAAAAATAAATGTCATCTGTGTTTTCTAGAATAGCAGCGCTGACTAGTCCATAGATGAACATTATTAATATATTGCCTTTTCTGTGGTTTTTTTTTCTTTGCATGTTCCATCAAAGGACTTATAAACATTTATCTCCTCCCTCTTCTTTTGTTTCCCTTTTTTTTTTTTTTTTTTGTAATCACTTCTCCATCAGTTTGTCTCCAGATGAATTGTTAGTGAAGGAGCAAGTGCATCTTGGATGCTCTGGGAGTTTGGCTGGAAATGTTTGACACCATAAAGACAGCAAAACTGAAGTCTGGGCAGCTCTTCCCGGGTCGAGGGCCAGGAGCTCCAAGAAGACATCCAAGAACTAGGAAAGTCCACTTGGAAACCAGTGTGTGTGACCTGAGGGCTGTGTGGGGAGCACCACTCCCCCAGCGAGGGTGTCCTTAGTGATAGACTGCTGAGGCTTCCATGCTGGGGAGGGAAGCAGAAAGGAATAATGCCAGAGGCATAGGAATTGTTAACTAATTATTGACACCAAGCTCGGTGGTGACTTCTGTGGCACGGCTGTGAGTGACAGCGGAGATGGAACATCGCAATGGAGAATGTCAGCTTATCCCAGTTTCCTATAAAATAATGGGATGCTTTGGAGCAGTGGAGCTGAGGCTCCTTTCCCACCATGGGAGTGGCCAAAGGGGGCTCCGAGGCTGGATTTCACACTGGTCCTGGGCTAACGATGTGCATCTGTGGGGTCCTGCATCGGGCAGGCTCCAGATCGAGAGAAAAATAATTGTTTTCCTCGTGTGTGTTTTGATGTGCTGCTTGGTGTGCTGGCACAAGCCTCTCATTAGTGACAGACTGTCTGCCAGTAAAGTATGGGCAAAAACACTTTCTTCCTGTCTACTTTATCTGTAAAACAATATAAAACTTTAATCATAAAAAGGGAAGGACCAACAGTCTGCTTTTGTGATGCAGACTTTTCTTTTTTATTAGGCCTGAGACTGGCTCTTGTTAAGAAATCCTGGTTTATTGCAGTGGGCTGGGAGATGAGATAAGAGCAAAATACCAAACGCGCACACACAAACACAGAATGTGTGAAAAATTGGAATGATAAGGTCTTTGGAGCGGGTTCCTGCAGGTGATTGAGGCGCGACACTGCATCCTATTTGCTGGAGAAGTTAAGGAAAATTGCAGTATAATCAATTAAAATTGGTGCCGCTGCGCCCGGACAGAGCTGTCTAAAAGCAAAATATAATAAATACATTTCTTCTTTACTTTCTGTCAAGGTTATGTGACTTTGCAAACAGGTGATGGGGCTGCGGAGGAGGGTATTGGGTGGGAAGAACCTCGGCGTGGATCAGCCTGAGGTGAGGACCAGGGACTGGCGCTCCCTTCAAGGGGGAGCTTTGCTCCCCGGGGGGATGCTCCCAAGCGTTTGCCTCCCCCCGACATGCTGAAGTCCTGGTCCGGGGGATGGACATCCCAGCCAACCCCATCCCAGACCTGGTGTCCCCAGCCAGGTGGCCGTGAGCCATCCCTTGTCACCACGACCCCAATGATGCCTCACCTAAAGGTCTCTGGGCAAGGCTGGCCCCACAGATGGATCCAAATACCTGCGGTATTGATAAGGTCTCCCCCTAGCCTTCCCTTCTCTTTAGCCTGGAGAAGAGAAGGCTGAGGGGAGACCTTATCAATGCCTATAAGTATCTAAAAGGTGCTTTGAAGGATGATGGAGCCAGACTCTTTTCAGCGGTTGCCAGTGAGAGGACGAGGGGCAACGGGCACAAGTTGGAACATAAGAGGTTCCACTCAAATATGAGAAAAAACTTCTTCACAGTGAGGGTGTCAGAGCCCTGGCAGAGGCTGCCCGGGGAGGGTGTGGAGTCCCCTTCTCTGGAGATCTTCAAGCCCCACCTGGATGCTCCTGAATAACATGCTCTAGCTCTGGGCAATCCTGCTTCAGCAGGGAAGTTGGACTAGATGATCTCTATGGTCCCTTCCAACCCTAAAAAAAAAAATAATTCAGTGAAAATTCAGTGAAAATTGTCTTTGCCAAGCCCATGTGGAGCTGCACCGGCAGCGAGAGGACCCCGCGCCCAAGGGTGCACCCCGCTCGTGCTCCCCCACAGGCAACAGCCCTGCCTGGACTTAAATAATGCTGAAACAACGTCGTTTTTCCTCTCTCTGTCTCCACCACCAAGTGAACCATCATTGCAACTGGTGGGATGAATGGGGTCCTTTAGTTACTGCTCCCATTGTGCCCACAGGGACTGGCTGAACAAAGCCCCCCCGTCCCCGGCGCCGCGCTGATGTTATTTCTCAATTACTTTTTGTTAAGCAAATATGCAGTGTGCTTTAAGTACTGCATCCAGTAATTATGTTGAACTCTTCAGCCTTGCATGATGGCTTTCTTACAAACCCTTTCATTATACCTGTCATATGAACTTTAAACACTTGGCAATGCGCGGAGATTGCGTTTGAAAAAACTACGGAGATTATTTTTACACACGCCACCTGTTAGAGAACATTTGGGAGTGCAAAATGAAATGAAATTGAGGCATCCCACATGGAAAAGATAGTATAAGGAATGGCTTCAGTAAATAACCTCGTGGGGTTTTTGTTGGGTTGTTGTTTTTTTTTCAGAAGAGACAGAAGTACAAATGTTTAATACACATACACACATATGTTGTCTGGAAGGGTTTGCTGTTCACACACACAGCTGCAATTTATATGCCAGGAGCTGTTGATGTTAGAAAAACACTATCTCGGTTCTCCTTATGTTAAGGCACAATTTCAGATAGAATTCTAACAAATAATGTAATTTCTCATTCTCATTTATTTTAGCAAATAATTTTAGGGATGACTGAATTCTTTGCAGAGAATGCCGCTAGTATATAGTGGGACTAATTAAGAGATTTTGGATATAAAAAAGTATTCAAACACTTTACAAGACCAACTTTAAGTATGCACAGGAGTTTTACATTTTACAGAAAACTTTCGTCTCTCTCGCAGGTACCACATCACTCTCCTTCAGGACGCCCTTCCACCGGAGCTGGGAAGAAGAAAAATCCTGGTGGGATGGGGAAGGAGCCCTTCCGAGGAGGATTGCTGGAGTTTCTCTGCTAATGGCAAGGATGGGAGTTTAATTAGCACGGTAATTGTCTCCCATTCCCGCTGGCTGTTGGGAGAAGCCCAGTCCCTGCGATAGGTGTCACTTATTTTCCTCTGTGCAGCCCAAAGTCCTCTGAAACACTGACAGGAGGCTGTGTTTATGCCTCAGCTCCAGCTAATTCAGGAGATTCAGATACTTCAAAGCTTTCACTTCATTATTTTCTGTATGTTAGTTACATTTCAAAGTCAAATGATTTTTCAGTGCAAAAAAAAAAATCTATTGTCATTTAAATTGGGTTCGTTTTAAAGCATCAAATAAAGTTCAATAATTTTTTGTTTTTAAAACACTGAAATCAAGTATTTCAACAGAGTTGACATATTTCATTTCAACAGTTTTAATGAAACGTTTTTGATCTTCGGTTTCCAAAGAGCTTGTCCAAGCGAAGTCATTAGTGCTTACACTTAAAAAAATTAAGACTTTTGAAGATTAAAATCATGAAAACATTTCAATGTCATTAAAACTAAATATTTGTATTAATTCAAAATGACTTCAAAATGTGTTAGAAATTTCAGTTTCTTTTAATCTAAATTTGAAGATGGAAAATTAATTAATTGAAAAAGAAAGCACTGATATTATGCAAATTATCATTATTAAGACCAAACCAAAATTTGCTTAAAAACCAGTGAGGATTCAAATCACTCGCCTTAATTAGAGCAAAGCACAGGTGATTTGAGATGTGCTCAAATAATTTACTGCAAGTTACAATATCACTGAGGTTATTATGCTGATGAGAAATGGGATTCCATTTCTCATGGAACGGGAAGCTCTGGCTTTTCGGGTTGAGTGAATCCTGACAGGAAAGTCCATCCCGGTTCTGGCCTCTCGCAGCAAAAAGGGATGTTCCTCTGAGTGTGGTGATCCTGTTGGCCGTGTCTGACATCACTTCAGCGTTGCTTTGGGTGGTTCCTGAGGAAAGTTCTTTGAGAAAAGTCTAGTCTGCACCTCTGGAGAGCACATCTGGCAGCAGAGCAATCCCACACAGCGCATGACTTAAAGGGTGGTGTCAGGAGGACGGGGCTGGTCTTGGTGCCCAGGGACAGGACAAGAGGGAACGGGCACACACTTGAGCATAAGAAGTTCCATCTAAACATGAGGAGGAACTTTGCTGTGAGGGTGGCAGAGCCCTGGCAGAGGCTGCCCAGGGAGGTGGTGGAGTCTCCTTCTCTGGAGACATTCAAACCCCACCTGGACACGTTCCTGTGGGACCTGCTCTGGGTAGACCCGCTCCAGCGGGGGGGTTGGACTAGATGATCTCCAGAGGTCCCTTCCAACCCCATAGCATTCTATGATTCTCTGACTGTCCTGGGGAGGTAAAGTATTCACAGCAAGTGAATTCATTCCAGCAATCCAATAAACACGATGTCTTCTTAATTTGATCTTCGAAGCCTTGCAGCTGCTTAAATAATAAAGAACTATTTTAAAATATTACGTCTGATGTCTCTAAATAGAAGTTACCAGTAAAAGCAAGCTTTTTGCAGGGTTTGGCCTGTGCTTTTTGCTGGGCGAGTGTATCTAAGGGTTATTGGTAAGGATGGGCTGTGAAATTTCTATCAAGAGTTTGTTTACCAAGGGTCTGACTGTTCCAAATGAAAGAGCAGACAGCGCTTATTAATCTGAAATGTTCTAAAAAATTTTCATTTGAAAAGAAAGTCAGCAGTTTCTCCAGGATTATTTTTTTTTTTTGCTGCTATTTTTTCTAGCGGGAATGTTGATAATGATTTTTTTTTATTATTATCTTTTTCAGAGTCACACTTTCCCCGCAAGGGGAATGCCGTCTTTTAAAATGGATGCCTTGTTCCTGCTAAATACATTTTAAGAGCGCTGCGTGCACATGAGAGCACCCCTCTGCATTGATAGATGTCACTATTACAGCCAAGAACAGGTAATAGTCCCCAAAGCACCACAGCCTGCAGCTTCGAGCCCTGTTTTCCCAGGCTGTGGTACCGGCGGGGGGGATGCTCCCAGGGAGGGAGTGGGGCAGGGGTGGGAGATCTGGGGCTGGGGGGGGGCTGTGGCTGCCCATCGCCCCACACCGACCCCCCCGCCAGCAGAACCGATCCTGGGAGTGGGGGCTGGAGCTGGAAATTGATCCCCAGCTTTCCGCTGTGACACCTGTGCCATTATGGAGCTTCCTGACTTAATTAATGGCTTGAACTTTGAGTTCTCAGAACCTCATTGATTTGGGGAAATGTGCCCTCTCGGTTCGCAGAATACAAATTTGTTTGGGATTTTTTTTGTGGTGTTTTTTTTTGTTTGTTTGTTGAATTTTTTTTAATGTGGTTGGACTCAGAGGTCCCTTCCAACCACAGAGATTCCGTGACAATAACGAGGACACAAATAACACCTGATGATGCTTTTTGTGAGCTCTCTGCAACCTGGAGGAGAAGGTTATGCCGGAGAGGGGAGCGCTGTGTGCGCACCCGGGCTGGGGAGGGGGAGGAGAGCAGAGATTTGGCTGGCAGGAGCAGGGTCCAACCTTCTCCCACACATTCAGACAGGTCCGAGTCTCCATCACCAAGCCATGGTGGAGGACCAGACCTCCTTTGCCAACAGCAGCTTGTTGGGTTGGGTTTTTTTCAGGCCCAGCTGTTTTGAAAATTATTATTATTATTATTAATAATAATAATAATAATAATATTTATGTGAAACACACAGAGGAAAAAAGCATCCTGAAGATACTTCAAAAAATGATGTCTGAGTTTTCAGAAAGCCTGAAATAACAATGTACACTCTGTTCCTACCCATCCCAGTGTACACCAGGTGCCTCGGAGGCCTTGAGATTATGCTGCTCCCATAAATGACAGTAAAGGCTCTGGAGCAAGTCAAATTTATGGGAAAAGAGGCAGAGACCTGTGCAAACAGTGGTGGGAGACATCACAGTTTGCTGGGCTTTTATTTTTTTCCGAGCTGACTGCACCCGAGCCAATGGCAGCGGCGGGTGGGAAAGGACCAGTGCTTGTCCCTGCATCCCCAGCATCCTCCCGCAGGAGGGCTGGGAGCCACTCCATGGCATCGGGCTGCCCTGGAATTAACTGGTCCACCATCCAGATCCACCCTGTACAAGCTGTCACCACATCTGGAAAAAACAGTGGGGCTTCCAGAGAATAAAGGGAAAGTGAATTATCAAACTGGGTCTTCAATTAATCATATTTTTGTCACTTAATTACAGCTATTCTGGAAAAACAAAAATCCAATGATTGTCCTACTTTAAAAATATTTGACAGGAGTTTTACGATGGAATTCATGTCTGTTAATGACATCAACTGGAATGATCAGCTAGCTAGGGACATGTTAATTATGTCACCGTGAGCATCAGGCTGACCAAGAGGACACCTTCATCTGTCTCCAGGGGACAGCAGCAGGTGGAAGGAGGGATGCTCTGGTCTCCATGGGACTGGGGTGACCGGGGCTGGACCAGAGCAGCATCCCCTGCTCCGGGGCACGTGTGGCCACCTTGGGCAGTGCAAGGTGATGCCACAGCAATAGAGGGTTCCCCAGGAGTCCTGCAGTCCTCACCACCACTTGGGTGCCCACATGTCCTCCTGCTCCTGTGTAATTTGGTTTGATTTGGTGTTCAGGAGGGGACGTGGTCTGTTTTGCTCACTTTAGTGCCTGAGTGGTGTGGAGATTTCACCGTGCTGTTTTGTAGTTTCTTCTACACATGCAATGGGGGAAAATTATGGAATTTGCTGCTTCATTTAATGTCCTGTGTTTGTAGTATCATCTCATAAACTCCATTTGTGATGTTTGGCTGCAGTCTAATAGGCCAGGGGATTTTTTTTGAGTGGTCCAGATCTTCAGCCTTTTCTTGTAGCATATTGCCAGTGTCCCTGGATCACATCTCCATCGCTGTCTAGGACCACATCTCCATCACCATCTACTGCTGACCTCCAGCCCTTCTCATAACCACTCCCTTCTCCTGTCCTCCGTCACCAGCAGCTTTTCTCCTGGATCCAAACCTTTCCTCGTTGGGGTGGGTGACTACTCAGGTATGTCAGGTGTATGTGACTATGGAACCATCAGCCAGCTGTTGTGACTAGGGAACCACCGAGGATCCTGTGACAGAAGATGAGATCATGCTGGAGGTGATAACCTCTAAAGTCCAGCCGTCCATGACAGAGTTATCTCAGTCTCTTTCAGAGGTCTCTGGTGCCAGGGTTTCCCCTCTTTCCCTTTGCTGGAGACGCTCCAGGCTGACAATTGGCCTGAAAATGCATTCTCTAGGAATTTCACCCCGTTACTCCTGGTGATTTCTCTCTTCTACCAATGTAAACAAATCTCTCCCATCCCTCATGTTTATGCCCTTCCAATATATTTATATGCTGTTGTGCCCCTCGAGCGTATTTTTCAAGTTGATGCAACTTCCAGGTTTTCACGGTTAAGTAAGAAATGAATGATGAGTGAGAACAAAGCCTCCTATTACGAAGTAAACCGAAGCGTGTGCTAATTACTGCACACAGACATCATGATGGACGAGGGGAGTTTCAGTGACACAAACACGGTTGCCTGCAGCCCCACGAGGGATGGGAGACGGGCGAAACGTCCTGATGCCTCCTGCACTGAGGATGAGCACCCAGACCAGG
This sequence comes from Gallinago nigripennis, assembly GCA_027564165.1. NCBI lineage: Eukaryota > Metazoa > Chordata > Aves > Charadriiformes > Scolopacidae > Gallinago > Gallinago nigripennis. The sequence goes on along the minus strand of JAOQGL010000004.1, from coordinate 33,670,288 downwards.
ATGCTTTAGCTTTACGGGAGGTGATGGGGTGAAGTGAGAGGCAGGAAGAGGTGCAGTGGAAATGTGGTGTGGCCAGCACAGTGAGAAAAAAAAAAAAAAGTCTTTTTGTAAAATGGTACCACTATGAGATAATATATTACTGTTTCCCCAACAGAGCACCCCAAGAAATAAATTTTTCCCTTCTTTAACAAAGTGGTTTTGTAGGTATGACTACCCATGTCTCTGGCATCGGCAGATGAGATCTTCCCCCATCACATCTTCCCTTAAAGTCCGGGGATCTGACCTGCCCATCCCTCACCCCAGAGCGTTGTACCTGCAGAGAGAAAAAGAGCCCCAGTCTCTGTGCCAATATAAAGATACCTTTTTTATTGTATTTACACTTGTGGGTGGGACACTGCTGATGGGAGCAGTCGCTGCCGCAGCGTGGGGAGAGCAAAGGGGCAGGGGGAGCCCTGAAGGGGGGCTCGGTGGCCCCTGTGCCCACCCGGTCAGAAAGGAGGAGGGAAACAGAGATTCAGAGTGAAAAATCCAGAAAACCAGTCTGCTCTTCTAAAGCAGGAAATGGTAAAATTTGCCAGGTAGCACAAAGAACTGGCTGCACGCTACATAACAACCGAGTTACATTTTTAGTGAGCGATGGCAGCACATCAAATTATTAATGTTTCAAGTAAAAAGAATATTGGCAGAGGGGAGAGAGGTAGAGTATTCGGAGCTGTAGCAGAGAGGCTGCTCTACTGCTCATAAATATACAGAAGAGAACATAGGAGAGAAGCTGTCTCTATTGCTGATAAAATGAAATCCCATCTCTGGGAAGGATCTGAAGAACCCCTTTGATTTCCTGCTTTTCTGTAGCGCCCCAGTGCCACACAAGGCAGGCTGCACCTGAGGGCAGGTTTTTGAAGCCCGATGCACTAACACACCCGCTGCTTCTGGGGCTCCCAGCTGTGGCCGCGGGCCAGGACCTGCCTTTGGTCCCCTGCTCCCCTCTGCTGCAGGCTGCAGCTGGGGAAAAGGTAGGTGATGGATGCTGTGAGTCACCGCAGGGTCAGCGTTCTGAGGGAAAACTCTCAGAGACCACAGTCTGCCTTTTCCATGGGCACTGGGAGCTACTGATGGGTGGCAACAGGGCGAGGGGGGAGACAACCCCCCCAGTGCTGCCTCCAGCTCTGGGGCCACCACCACCAGAAGGACATGGAGCTGGTGGAGTGAGGCCCCGGAGATGCTGGGAGGGCTGGAGCCCCTCTGCTGGGAGGGGGGGCTGAGAGAGTTGGGGGGGTTCAACCTGGAGAAGAGAAGGCTCCAGGGAGACCTTCCAGCCCCTTCCAGTCCCTCAAGAAGGGGGGCTCCAGGAAAGCTGG
>JAOQGL010000004.1:33620810-33631153 GCA_027564165.1 Gallinago nigripennis | reverse complement strand
AGCTCTCGCAGGGTCCCACACGGGCTGTCCCTGCTGGGGAACGGGCTGGGGACAGGCCTGGGGTGGTTTATATCGGTATGGGGATCAATACTGGTTCTTTAGGGTTATTAATGCTCATTATCTGCTCTTATTCTATTAAATCTGCTTATATTTCAGCCCTTGGGTTTCCTTGTTTTTCCCCGATTCCCCTTCCCGGGTGGGGAGGGGCCATCTGGGGGAAGAATGATTGTCCAAACCCCATTAAATTGTCCCTCAAACCATAACAGTTCCCCTGAGTCACCATGGGATGCAATCACCGTTGGCTGGGTTTGGGTCCCTGCAGATGATCTGCTCTCTGCTCTGTTTCACGGGCTCCCAGGAGGAGAGTTCAGTGGTTTGAGCTGTCCCGGGTGGGAGGGGGGGCAGAAGACGGGGAGCTGTCGAGCAGTACGTCACCCCTGGGGTGTGCTCACATGGGGAGGCTGGATCCACAGGAATTAAAAATAAAAATGTTTTATTTGTTCTTCAAAGTAGAGAAAGGCTCGTGAACTAAAAACACAAACTGAAGGGGGAAAATGCCCGTACGATGACCAGGCCAGAACACATCAGAGGGAGGTCACCAAGAAAATAAAATGATTTTGTGTGGATGTTAATATATGCTAATTCCATTACATGGGCCTAGGAATGGTTTTGGAGCTGTGTTTGGAAATAGAAACTTCAAGCCCATCAGAGACTAAGTCCATTGACCATTCAGACCCCAGGTGGGCAGGTCGGTGGGTCTCAGCCAGGGTTCCCCCCCAGACAAACCCCGGCAGCTCTGGGGACAGAACCTCACTGTTCTGCTAAAATGTTTGGCAGCTGGAATGGCTGTTTGACCAGCTGAGTAGATGCCATCCAGAACTGCCCTGTGACTCCTGTCCTGCACCTCCCCTTCTCTGAATCTCTTGACTCGGAGGGAGATGAGTCCTTTCCTCCTCATGCACAGCCCCATGGCTTCTGACTGCTTCTAATTCTGAATAATTCACACAAAATCCCCAAAGAGTCAAATGCAGGAAAGTACATTGCTACTTATGAGAGGCTCTTGTAGGCAAACACCTGGTTACTCAGGATGTATCTGAAATAATGCAGGAAAACGAGTTTTTCAGGTTCTTGCAGAAGCTCACATCCTGGGGGCACACGGCTGTGGGCTTCGGTGCTGGATGGAAACCACAAACAAGATGACACAAGCTGTTCTGGGGGATGAAGGAGGAGGGGAGAGGCTGAGGGACAGGGGACAGCCATGTCAGTGACCATCCCAACCTTCTCCATGTGTTGCAAAGCCTGGATGAACATCCAGACAGAGGCACTATCTGCTTTCCTCCCTTGCTGCAGCCAGCGGTGAGCATCCCTCCGATCCTGATGATCCCACTGTGGGTTTGGGAGATGAACCCAAGCGAATCCCTGCTGCAAGCTCAAGGACCAGCCCTATGTATTCACTTTTCCCAGATTAGGCTGATTTACAATGTGCTTTAATGAAGTGTGTTGCTATGGTGAGGCTCGTTTCAAGGGCGTCTGCTTGAAGAGAAAAGCGGCAGAAGAGTAAATTGTCCAAATCAGATCAATGAGAATCCAGTTGTGCCATTTTTTTGCCAGTTTTGGCTCAGCTGGAGGAAGAGCAGCCCCAGCTGGGAGCCCTTCGTGGATCGGGGGTTCAGGAATGGAGCATCGTTAGACGGCAACAGAATGTGCCATGGGGAAATATTAAACCATGAGGAGCCTCCCTCATGACTCTGGCATTTCTGCAGCATCTCTGGCCACCCCGCTGGGGCTGTGACCACCCAGCAGGACGTGACTGTCCCCTGTCCCCAGCCCATGGGCTGTTGGGGCTGCTGGGAGCACGTGGTGATGCTGCAGATTAAGCCATTTCCTTTATCTTCCTCTCCAGGGCTCCTTAATTAACTTTTCTATTGTATACCTTGATTAGATTACTTTTCTGCCTCTAGGCTACTTCTCCCACTTTATAACCTCCTTAAGATGTGGCTGCATGGCTTTCTAAGTCATAAAGCATAATAAAAATTAGTTTTAACAGTTTCTTTCAAGATTTATAACACCTATCGTGCTGTCCACGACATAAGCTGAGGGAAAACAAGACTGACTGTGGTCATGTCTTGCTGTGACCAGACACCCTCCCTTGTCCCCGGGGGGGCAGGAACGTGTGCTCCCCAAATGGCTCAGCAGCCCCGGTCGTGGACCCAGGATGGGATGGGGAACAGAATCCATTCTCTCCCCCTTCCTCTGGGTGCTGCAGGTTTCTTTCCCCCACACACCCCAGCAGGTCTGCTGCTCCGGGGGCATCCAGAGAAGGTCGGAAAGAGGGAATGTTTGATAGCTGCACTGAAGGAGAGCATCAGCCTGGTGAGGTGTGGAGACACAGCATCACCCTCCGATGCCACCTGCGACCGGGTCCTGATGTGGGGATGGAAGTCACCTCGTCCCAAATCCAAGTCAGCTCCTCCTGCTCTCCCTCCCCATTGCTAAGCTTTCCCAAGCCAGTAAAAAGGGTTCCTGTTGCTCCAAGTTTTGCACCAAATAGTGTTCTCAACTACTATTTGTTCTGGAGGAAGAAGAGGAGGAGGAGGAGGAGAGGAAGGAAGGCTTTTGCCCCTGGTGCCAGCCAACGGCGTCCAGTTCCTGGCTGAGGGACCTGAGGAAAAGGTATCTCCAAGTTGAGGGTGAAGCTCAATGTCACGACACAAAGAAAGCAAAGGCGAGAAACAAACAGCACAGAGCAGCCCCGCGATGCCCTGCCATGGCCCAAATTAGTTTGCTTTTTTTAATTATTATTAATCTTAACCAGATTGTTTTGTTTTCATCCCACTTATTTTCAAGTTCCCAGAAGGCACAGTCAAGCCTGAAAGTGATTAATGAATGCCTATTTTGGGGCTTGGGAAGCAGAAAGACCAACTTTCCCGGCTCAGGAGCTGACACGAAGACATTTAAGCACCAAAACTTTCTTCAATGTGACTGGCTTGTTTTTTGGGTGACTCTCTGTGGGAGACTGCAGTGTCCCTTCCCAGAGCCCCGAGGGACACAACATCTGGCTGGCCATCGATGAGGCCAACAGCAGTCACACGGTGCTGCCGTGAAGCTGGTCCTATTCCCCCTCCAATGGCATCTGCCTTTTTTAGCAGGTATTTATGGGACTCTGATTCGGCATTTATACTTCCAGCAGAACTTCACCACGTGCTCAAACTAATTATAAAGGTCAAGGCATTTGCAACATAAAAGAGCAAATATGAAGGTCCTTTTCTTCCTGTCACCGCTGTCAGGTAGAGGTCAGGGTTCTGCCAGGGGGATGATGCTGAGATTTCAGTGGGAGGGATGCAGTGCGGGCATGGCTGGGATGAGGCATCTTCCCACTGCACTTGCTGGGGGGGGGGGGGTGGAAAAAAAAAGAAAGAAAAATAAATTTCCCAGTCCCCTGAACAGTTTCCTTGGTGGCTTTTGCTGCGTTGCAGACTTCACTGCCCACTCACACCATTAACAGCCCGGTTTAACCCATGGAGGGAGCAGCCCTCAGCCACCCCTTTGGGGTACGGCCGTTGTTAACGCTCACTCCTGCGGCCGCTGAGACTCCGGTAATAGCCATATCCTTGACCAACTCATTTGGAAAGGTCAAGCCCGAACTCAGAAGCACTCATTAAGGTTTTATTGGCTCTAGACTCAGAGCAAAGACCCGGACAAAGCCGAAGAATTTCTCCTGACTGTGGGCGCTTGGGTGGTTCAGTTCAAGCAGCCCCTCTCCCGGAGGCGCCTGTTCTCTCCCAGCAACGTATGCAATTTCGCCGAGTAAAATTGAAAATCCCACTGATGCATTTGCTACCTTGACAATATAATTTCTCACTGTTTGACCACAAATTCCGTTTAATTCATTCTGGGCCCGGGATGGCATGCAGCACACCACCGCGGGGGGGTTTCCCAGTGTTGCCCTTAATGCTCTTTCCCTTGTCCTGCCGAGCAACTCGGGCAGCTTTTACGTCTTCCCTTTCCTGCTTTCTTGCACAGTGGAACCATTAAAACAAGGGGAATCTGCCCCAATTTAGCCTTCCCAGGTCCCCCAAGTGTAATGGGGACACAGCCCCAAGTTCTCAGCCTTTTGCCACAGGGTTTTGTTTGGTTTGGCAGGTGGAAGGTTCCACATGGAATTCCTGGTGCCTGGAGCGGTGGGAGCTGCTTGGTCACCAGGGGCTGTGGTTCCCAGTGTCCCCAAGGGTGGTGGGTTCCTCGAATGCAATGAATACAATGAATGCAACAAAGTGTCTGAAATATTAAAATTTCAAGTGATAAATCAGTTTATTTTAAGAAATATTAGGAATTGCTGGAGATAAACGGATACAAAAATCAGGGAGCTCCTATGAGAAATAACGGAGGCTCTGAAGGGAAGTTAACTGCATTATTTGAAGTATATTGTCCAATTTAACACTTATCCGTGGCAATCTGCCTCTCTCCTCCCCACGGCAAACCCCCTCGCTCCCCACGCCAACCACCAGCACTGCCCCCGGCAGAGCATCCCACCCTTCCCGGGGCACCCCCAGCCCCACTCGCCTCTCCTGGCCCCACTGCCCCAGCTCCACTGCCAGATCCCGGGCTTCAGCTGCCTCCAGACAGGTCCTGGGAAGGGACAAAAACAGCCAAAACTTTCTGGGAGAAGAACAGCAACATCCAAACGGGAGCGAGCACGTAGGACCCCTCTAATTCCCGTCCTTTCACACGGACCCGCTTCAGTATTTTCCCTCCCAAGTAGTGTCTGACACAAACCAGCACCTTCCTGCCCTGAAGATGTGAAACAGCAAGGCTGCTCGCTAGCTGGGACTGCAATCCCATCAACAATAACGTGAGCACAATAAAGGAACAACTATTTTAAAAATAGTTATAACGGTATAACGGTATAACCGGTATAACGGTATAACCACAAAAAAAAAAAAAAAAGCTGTTATTTATTCAGAATGAGAAAATAAAAAGCACTGAACAAATGCGTTCAAGTTGAAGAGCACAGCTTGGAAGTGGGAGCTGCTTTAGAAAACCAGTGTCAGGCATCAAACCACTGGAACGGAAATCTGGAAGCTACAGCTATTGGAAAACATCTCAAATTCAGTAAGAGATCTGGGTTTCCATAAAGCACTATGATTCCTCCACTTAGGGATAATAATCTACATTGTTCTCGGAAAGCAAGATGTCAGTAGCGTAAACCAAATAAGTAATAGACACTTCTTAGGCATCATGAGGATAATAGCTCCCAAGACAAAACGAGGCGGGTTATTTTTTATCACGAAATACTCCCCAGAGCCAGGCAGTCACCTGGTTTTTAATCCAGACGTTGCAGACCCCAAGGAATTTTGCCTGAGTGTGACAGGGAGCGGGAAAGGTTTCTGTCTCATGAAAATTCATTGGAAATTACATTAGTACTGCTGGGAAGGGAACAGCATCAGGAGAGAGCGGATGCACTGCCTCCTCTGCCTACAGCCCACCCACTGGAGTCTTGGTCTACACCATACCAATGGTCCTGGCCAAAAGACCTGGAGCAGGTGGTGACCCACAGCACAGTCCAGTGTCACTGCCCACCCCGAGGCTGTGGGATGGATTTTCCAGCTCATCCCAACGGAGGAGCCTGCAGCAGCTCCCATGAGCTCCAACACCCCGACCAACCTCCCTGGCTTTATCTTAGAGTGAAGCACCATGTTCTCCTGGGAGCATCCTGTTGTTTGACAGTACAGAGAATGGATGGGGCTGCTTTCGCCAGGGAAAATCCTACTAGAGCCCTACAGACTGGAATGCTGAGGCACTTCTCCACGGGTGGGACCTGGCAGCACACTGCTCCCCAGGTGGGACGTCTGTCCAACCCTGGGGCACTCGGGGTGCCAGGGTCTGAAGGTCCCCTGAAGGGACATCAGGTCACACACTGCCTTCTCTTCCCTGCCAGTGTGAGCTCCAACAAACAGAGTCTTAATCCACTTGTGACAGAGCCTGAGTGCCTTTACCAGCTCCGTCCTAATGGACTCCTGCAAACACCGGCACATTCCAGGGGCTTGGAGTTGTTAGCGTGGGGTGACAGCAGAAAGCCTTGGGAAGCAGATAATCAATACCAATAAATTAGTATTTGAAAAATCACTTGTACATGCTCGACTCATTTAATAAACCAATGATATTTATTTCTAAGTGCCCATAGTGTTTGATTTTCTGCATTTTCAGAAAAGAAGGGAAGGTGGGGGTCTCTCCAGGAGTTCTGTAGCCTGGAGGACACAGCCTTTCGCCGTCGTTGCTGTGGTGGTTCATGGCTGATGCTCACCATGCTCTGCCTTCCCTCCAGGCTTGCTTTGACCCACACGCTCCCAGTCCTGGGCATTCCTGCAGCCCCTGCCCGGAGGCACAAAGGCCGTGATCCATCGTTCCGTACCTGCAGGAGAGAAGAGAAAAGCCTTCCAGCTGCGCAGGTCACGGTGAAAGTATAGTTGGGGTCAACATCCTTTCAAATCGCTCACCATCTCCTTTCATCCCAGCCCTTCCTGCTGGCCCAGCCGAGGTGAAAAGCTGCCTTTTCTTTCCAAGAAGGAGCCACAGACAAAACCTGCAGACATGTATTAAACCGCAATTCATCCCTATCATAAGACAGTCTATTCTGAACCGAGATAAGGAATTAAAGTAAAACTGCTTTTTTTTCATTTTTTTCCTTCATTTCTTCACAAAAGACTTGTTTATACCAGATTTTTCTGATCAGATATAGAAAACAATAATCTATTTTTAACCAATTAATTTAAAATTGTATTTGCAACAGTCTGCTTAATGGCAAGATTTGTCCCTACCCTAAATGAAATCCACAAACCATCTGCATATTTAAACCACAAGCCGGGCAGTGTTCCCATCACGCAACACCACTGTTGGCCACCGGTGACCACTAGTAGCCACTGGTGATCAGTGGCTGCTCCTTCCCTGACCCCAGGGCTGGAAAAGCTGCAGGACTGGCCGGTGTGGCTTTGGTCCTCAGCTTAGTGTCACTGCTGGTGTCCCCCTTCCTCTGACCACGTCCTTCCACTGCTGTGTCCCACGGAGAAGGTCACTGGCCCTTACTGACCTCCCTGCTGTGACACGGTGCAAGTGAGCATGATGGGGACAAAACCAGCCCTTTTAAAAGTAATTATGGTTTCCTCTCAGGAGTATGACTGAGTGTAAGCAGGGAGGACAAATCTGTGCATGCATCTCCCTCCCTCCCCTCTCCCTTAGATGGGTTTATGGTCACGCAGGTGCTTTTTGCTGACTGAGGCTACGTCCCCACAGCACAATTCACCCCGTTCTGTGTCTCAGGGGCTCCCAGCTCTTGGTGTGACAACCCCAGGCAGGGTTTCCCCCCCCAAGCTGCAAGACCCCAGCCAATTGAGGCAGTCCTTGAAAGTCTCATCTCAGCCTTAATTTCCTTTTTCCTATCTTTTTCAATAAAAAATAATGGCATATTTTATTGGTTAAATCAGTACATACATACTGATGTGCTTTGGTTAAATCATCTTTTTATATAAAGGAAGATAAAAAATTTAGGGCTGTACTGGAGATGTCAAGCACAAACAATCGCTCAGTTAAACGCCTTCCACACGTGCGGTGATTGATAGCGATAAGCACCAGCATTGCCTCATTTCTTGATGAAGGAGGCCAGTCTCCACGCCAGGAGGTCCCCAGGAGCAGGGGAGGTGGCCCAGCTGTGCATCCAGCTGCTGATGGCCCCAGCAGAGCATCTGAGAGCCACGCCATCCCCACCCAAGTCCTCCTCACCATGCGTGAGCTCCAGCCGTGATTCACACACATCAGCAAGAGGTTGGAGGGAATTCTCACGGCTGATGCCCAGGCTGCATTTATTCTGTTGATAAAGAGGATTCTTCACCCCCCAAGACCATCCGTTTGACATCTGTTATGTCTACCAGGAACTTCTCCCTTCGCCGCCGCCATGAGGAGCGGCTTTATAATTGACTTCCAGAGGAGTCAGATCACCCTACATCCGCACGCACGAATAAAAGATTGAAAAGAGAAGCAACGACCTCAATCTATTCTACAAACTTTCATCATTATTCTCTGCAGCTTGAGTCCTCTTCTTTCAAAGCCTGTCCTGAGTTTGAAATTCACAGCACGCGTATAGAAAAAAAACCCCACCACAAAACCTTAAATGGCACAAATCAACAAATACGGTGATGCATTATCAAATTAAAGACTAGATATAGAAATGTTTCTTGTAAAGTATAATCTTTGCCTTGATCCATGTGTTTAAAAAAATCAATAAAATAATGTGCAACAACCATACAAGGCTTCTTTTAATGACTTGTGTCTTAATAAATACCATATTCATTACAAGCCTCCATCAAAATATATTATCTGCACTTGCCCATGCTACTTTTCCTTGATTAGAAAACTGCACCTTGCTAAAGCATGAAAAATGGATAAGAATGGCACGGAATACAAAAGGGCCGCTTCTTATTTGTCAGCTGGCAGGCTCTGCCCTTTTAAAGCAGGTATCAAAATTTTAAATGTGATCTTATAATAGCAGCAGATTCCTTCTGGAGCCGCCTGTGACAGGTGCCGGGGAGCTGCATGGTCTTTGGATGCTCTGGTATTAATATTAGAGATGTTGTGTCCGTCCTTGTGGGCGCTGCTGGCTGGAGGAACACCTGGAGGAACGCGCTGGCAGGAGCTAAAGCCAAGAGGGGGTGATGAATGCCTTTCTCCAGACCTTTAAAGGTGCCAGCGAGGAATCATTTGGAATCCCAAATTACACAGGTTCAGTTTCAGCCCTCGGAGAAAGCAGCAACAACAACAACACCCGCAGCAACCAAGCGGCTGGTGGTGGTTGGGGAGGTGGGCTGGAGGCTGCTGTTGGGGCATCACCCAGGACCACCATCACAGAATTGTGGTGGTTGGAAGGGACCTCAGAGATCATTGAGTCCAACCACAGTCCATCCACGGTGGCCCCGTTAAACCTCGCCCTGGGGGACCCTGTCCACTTCAGGGAAGGGCTCGTGGGACTCGGTGCCTCGTGGCCAGGCTGTGCACCTCATCCAGCCCCCCAGGCCCCATGGCCCCCTCCTGCTGCCCCTGCACCCACGTGTCCCAGCGTTCAAACCCACCCTCGCACGGGGGGCTGGGCTGGGAGGACACAGGCACGGTGGCACAAGCCATGGGGTCAGAAGATTGCACAGGGCCACCACCACCACTTGTGTCCTAATGTGCTTCGCCAAGCTCGGTGTGCCCCAGTGACCTCTCCTCCTGGCACACTTCCCAGTACACATTGGGGATCACCGAAACACTGCACCAGTTTTCAGGTGCTGGGACAGACATGTCCCTATCCAGTAGAAATTGTTGCAGAGTTGTCGTATTTGCAATATAACCGCCTTCCTGAAGCCCATCCGACCACGCGGAGAGCGACAGCGGGGAGTGCTGCGGCTTTAAAGCCGCCTCACGGAGGCGGAGGAGCCGAGGGAGCTGCGCCACGTGTCCAAGCCGCCGGAGCCGCAGCAGGGGCAGGGCGCGTGCCGGGAGCGCGGGAGCGGGTGTATTAGGGGCCGTGCGCAGAGCCTGAGGGGAGCGGGTGTGTTAGGGGCCGTGCGCAGAGCCTGAGGGGAGCGGGTGTATTAGGGGCCGTGCGCAGAGCCTGAGGGGAGCGAGTGTATTAGGGGCCGTGCGCAGAGCCTGAGGGGAGCGGCTATTTGTTGTTGTTGTTCTCCGCGTGGCGCCAGACGAGAACATGGCGTCAGCACGTGCGCAATGTCCCACAAAGAAGAATGTGAAAACTCAGAGTCCCCACAAAAACACGTGTCTGTGCGGGTCTCTGGCTGCAGGGAATGGCTCAGCCTGGCACCTGTTCCCTGAGACACCGCCAGTGTGCAGTGTGATCAGATAAACAGCCTGCTCAGGCAGGGGGCTCTGAAGGAAGAGGTTCATGAGGGGCAGGTCCTGCTTGACAAACCTGATCTCCTTCTATGACAAAATGACTCGATTGCTGGATGAAGGAAAGGCTGTGGATGTTGTTTACCTGGACTTTAGCAAAGTCTTTGATACAATCTCCCCCAGTATCTTCCTGGAGAAACTGGCTGCCTATGGCTTAGGTGGGAATACTCTCCACTGGGTTAAAAACTGGCTGGAGGCCGGGCCCAGAAAGTGGTGGGGAATGGAGTTACATCCAGTTGGTGGCCAGTGGCAAGTGGTGTCCCACAGGGCTGGGTACTGGGGCTGGTTCTCTTCAACATCTTCATCCATGATTTGGACGAGGGGATTGAATGCACCCTCAGCAAATTTGCAGAGGACACCAAGTTGGGTGGGAGTGTTGATCTGCTGGAGGGTAGAGAGGCTTT
>JAOQGL010000004.1:33559963-33578277 GCA_027564165.1 Gallinago nigripennis | reverse complement strand
TTTTTTTTTTTTTTGTGGTTGGACTCGATGATCTCTGAGGTCCCTTCCAACCACCACAATTCTGTGATTCTGTGATTTAGTGTTAGGAATCTCAATATTTGCCTTTTTTCATCTGGGAGCTGCGAGGTGGCTCTGGATACCCCAGGTCTCCCTGGACCCACGACCACGGAGGGGGACATGATGCTCGAACCCCCTTGGTCCCTTCAGTCCCTCAGCCCCCTGGCTGGGGATTGATGCTGCTGCTCTCCTGGCATCCCAGCTTGGGGAAGAAAGGCACAGCAATTAGGAGGGAGCAGAACCCAATCCATCCTCATTTGAGGCTGTTCTCGGTGTTTCCCTCCCGGTGGCTCTGCAGGGCCTCCTGAAGGAGACTTCAGGGGTTTTGCTCCAGCTCTTACACAGGTGATGTGCTGTGGACCTGGTCCTGAGCAGGGGATGGGGCTCATCCTTCCAAAACAAAGAATAAATAAATAAAAAAAAAGCCATTAATTACAATTCCATATTGATTGCTTTCCACTCTATTGATTAGATATCCCTGCATCGTAAACTCATCAATCAAAGTGCTGAATTGAATACAGTATTGGGCTAAATTAGTTTTGCCACATTTGGGATACTTCCCGAGTAAGGTGCTACATAGTATTACTATGAAAAGTTGAAAAGTCTCTTTGATTCTTTCCTAGCTTTTACAGAAATAATCAAAATCATTAGATTTTTTTTTTTTGTAAAACACGCTTTTGCTGTGTAAGTTCTCCGTCAAAGCAAAAGAAATAACTTGTCATTTAGCTTATTAAATGATGGATTTTCAGAATTGATTTTGCCACTTATTCACGTTTGAAATATATATATATTGATGCCAAAGATCAAAATCTTTCTGGAATCTGAGGGAGGAAAAAAATCCATTTTGAAAATCACCTGTCAAGCATTCGTACCTTGTGGGATCTTGAAGACTTATGAAATTTTCATTTGACATTAACCTACGTGGCACTTGGGAGAGGTGGGGGCAGCCCCCACTGACTCCTGGGGGGGCATTTGGGCATCTCTCCTGTGGGATTTTGAGCGTGTGGGGTTTTACCCAGGCATCCTCTGTCCTGGTTGACAGCCAAAGGGATACTCAGAAGGATGTTCGTGTGCTCATTATGTTTCAGACAGGAAACACTTATCACCTATTCTAGAACGGTAAAACATTTTCTTGATGTCAATCCTGAATTAATGGAAGTGAGAAGACGATTATAGCAAGTTTTTTCTTGCAAGAAGAGAACTAAGAGTGATGGAGTGTAAGGCTGGCAAAAGATAACGTTGACTGTATGGAAGAAAACACCATTCACAGTTTCATAATCCAGCTTAGTACGTAACGTTACAGCTAAAAAATATAATTCAGGATCTGAATAAAATTAAATAAAGAAATAAAATTAAACAAAGCTGGAAGCTGATGACCTACAGCAAGTTAAACTGGCCAACAGCCATCTTCATGCGTTGAACATGCTGGAATTGTGTCTGTAGGCAATGGTGTCCCGCAGTGTTTGTAACCAGGGCTGCTGTACGGCGTGATGCTTGTGAACTGTAGGGTCTAACGAGTGCAGGGCACCACCAGCATTCATAACAACTGACCACAGTGCCTTTTTCTAACTTAGAATTATTCCATTTTTCCTCTAAGTGCCACTAAAATTTTGAACAATTTTCATCAAAATGTTTTTTTTTTTTTTAAATAATTTTCCATAAAAGCGCAAGGCACCTCTGTTTTATGCTGGCCCTGCCTTTCATTTCTGTAAATCGTTCGCATTGATTTACCCTCTGTACTCTTTGGAAAAGAGATTTTTATCTTTTGTACATCTGTAATGCTGGCTGCTGGTAGTCGTGGTTGGGTTTAGCGTTTCATAAATATATTGCAGTGATTGCCTTGTGCTAAGGCTCACCTACCTATTCACAAGTGCTAGATTTAAACGTCTTGTATCAAATATGCTTGGGATTTGTTCAGCTGAAATATTAAACAGCTAAATTCCAGTTTTTAACATGAATAAGGAGAAAAGTAAGAGGCCCAGGTTTTCTCTAGCCATAAAAATCATAGTTAGACCTCTTTCCTTTCTTCCTGTCACTTTGCTTTGGTATTTATATTTGCTTTTTTTAAAGTAGTACAACACCCTAAATTAAGGGTTGACAGCTTAATTACATGTGATTGATATGCTTATTTTGAGTGAGTTGTTACCAGAATATAAACTGCAAATGCCATTCTCTTTTTGCATTTGCTCTTTGCAAGTAGAGACAGGGATGGAACGTGCTCCCGTCCCAGAGCACCCAACGGGCTCCCGCGGGGAGAAGACATGGGATGGAGCCAGGAATATCATGGGCAAAACCTCACACCTGGGGACCTCTTCACCCAGGAGGGGCCCTGGTGTGAGATACCCCCAGCGTTGTGGTTCCCAGCAGGGACACTGAGTTGCCCTCGTAGACCTGGCCGTGGGAACTGGGCACCAGGAATGGGCTGCTCTCCATGGAACCCTCAGCAGATCAAACCCAGATGGGAGGAGGAAGGCCGGCGTTGGTCTTCTGGCAGGATCTGGAAGCAGTTTGCTCCTTTCTGAGCCATGAACCCAACCCAGCCACAAAACTGCACCATTTCAGGTACAAAACCCAAAGCTTATGAGCAAACTTCAGTTGACTAAGCGTCACCCAAACCCGTTTATCTCCTACATCTCCGTACGTTCGTGCTCTCTACCCACATTTGTTGAGAAGCTCACAACTTTCGTTAGATGGTAACGACAACAATTTTGCTGAAGAAGAAATGCCACTTCAGAGAAGGGCTGCAACAGAATTCCCTCACAAGCTGTGTAACATCTGCAGAGCTTTCCTTAGTGATACTCTTTTAAACGTTTAACAGCTTGGAGGGGGTCAAGCTACTTGGTTGCTTTCAATTTCACTCATGTCTACTTCAAAATTAGTGGCTGAAACGCGTGTAATGGCTGCTGCGGCGGAGTTACAGGGATGAAGTTTGGTTTTCAAGTTGATTTGAATGTTCAGCCTGCTCTGAAGACATGTCTCTCCTTTTCCATCTGCTGTCACACGTTGGGGATCATGTTTGTGACACAGGCTTTGTCTTCTCCTGGGAGCAGAGGAGCCAACGCTGAAATTTTAGGCATCGTCCCTTTTGATAAATGAAGCAGCCCGTAAAAAATGAAGTAACTGCTGCTAAATTGTCAAGACCTTCATGTTTTCAGAGTCTTTCAGAAGGCCTGGAACAGATTTTGGTACCCCATTTGACCTTCCTTCCAGCCACCACAACCACAAGAATGGAACATGTGCCTTCCTCAGCAATTCAGGGCAGGATTAGGATGTTCCTCACTCGAGATGGTCATCATCTCACCCCCTGAGACCGCCCCGAGTGAGCAGAGGGGCAGTGCTCTGCAGGGTCCCACTGCAGGTGACACAGCTTAAATCTGGTTTGAAATCTTACCCGAAACAGGGTTTGCACTAAAGAGTTTTTTAAACAATATGGTTTTTCCAACAAAAACGCATCAAGCACTTGTTAAAGAAAAAAAAACCCTTTGACCAAAAATGCTCAGTTGTCAAGTGGTGCCTTGGATTTCTTTTTCCAAGAACTTTTTCTGTTCCTAGATCCCAGCACCACCCCTTGCCCACTGAACAAACTGCTGCACGCGTGAGGTTAGGGCTCGTCTGCATCAGCCTCTTTGACTAAAATCAGTGACAATATTCTCATTTCCAGACCTGGAGAGCAGTGTGCAGGTGGGAGGGGTACCTACAGGTCCTGTGTTCTTTATAACGATTGAGTTTTGGTAAAATTGCTATATTTACATTTGGTGCTTAAACTCTTGGTGGAGATGAAGTCCCTTCTGCTCATCAGGAGGCTTCAAGCACAGACCGGGGTAAAGTTTCTTCAGTTCAACATAAAAAAAATAAATACAGGGGCTCTGCAGCTACAAGTACATTTCTCTGGTATTTTTTCCCCCAAATAAGTTTAATCATAAGTTTCAGAAGTCATTAGAACTGAATTTGAGGGCTAAAAGATAATGTTTTCTTGAAGCAACAAGCAACTAAATGAATGAAAATGCCCATTTTAGATTTCTGGTTGTTCTAGGGTCAGCACTCTTCTGTGCTCCCTGTAAATACAGCTTCGTTAACCAAGGGTTCTTAAAGAGGGCTGGATAATAAATACTCTGTCACTTCTTCATCTCCACACAAACTGAAAATAAACTTTGAAAATATTTCCTACTCGGCATTAATTACACGACTAAAACAGTAGAAATTTAAGAATTGCAGTTGTCTTCAAGTACGTGTCAAAACATAAGCCTGTTTTCTGTTTCTGCCTCTTTTCTTTCTGTTTTCTGTTTCTTCTTCTCGTTTTCCTCCTGCGTGTCAGGAAGGAGTGGAGGAGAACACAATCGGGTAACAAAAGGTTTCTCTAAAAAATTAAATAAACTTATATATTGGAAACGGTGGTGTTTAAGAAAACTTATGAAAATATGTTAAGTGAAATGGTATGTCTGTGGAAATTACTTTCTCAGGCTGGTTTCTATTAAAATACAGGGTTTTTTTCACTTTTGATTTCAATAAGCACTGAAGATTATTTTCCTCATTGCAGGGATATGTGTATCACACGAGACCTAACAGGCTTTTTTTTTTTTTTTTTTTTCCCAGGTGTCCCAGTGTTTTTTAGATCGGGAAGTGCTTCAATACTCCTTTCCTGGTTGACTTGTCTGCTTAACCTTGAAGATAAGAGTATCCTGAAGCCGAGGAGGAACTTCTTTGCTGTGAGGGTGGCAGAGCCCTGGCAGAGGCTGCCCAGAGAGGTGGTGGAATCTTCTTCTCTGGAGACATTCAAACCCCACCTGGACACGTTCCTGTGCAACGTGCTCTAGGTAGACCCACTCTGGTGGGGCTGATGGACCAGATGATCTCCGGAGGTCCCTTCCAACCCCATATCGTTCTTTGATAACATGTACTGAGGGGTGTAAGAAGGGACCCTACTACTGACCAAAGGAAGGAATGCTTGTTGGACGTCCCAACGCCTGGCTCTGAGAAGGAACTCTGGTTCTCATGACCCCTCGTTGGAGAGGCTGTTGATGGCCAATAGCTCTGGGCACAAGTGAGCTCCTGCACCTGCAAGGTCATGTTTCTGGCCAGGTTGGCACTCTGTGCATGTCCACAGCCTGGAAGGAGCTGATGGACAGAGACTTCCCACGCCAGCTGGGTCACAGCCCGAGGTATGCTACAGCACACAGCTGGAGAGCGCTGGGGTGCACCACCATCCTCTGGGCTGTGTCTGGAAAGGGCAGCTGGTTACTCTGTGATGCTCAGAGAGCCAACATCTCCTGGAGAACCAACTGGGAGAGTCAACGTCCATGGCCCACTAATGGACTGAGAGTGTCTGTGCATGGCCCCCCCTGTTACTCATGCTGCCCCCACAGATAATGAAGAGGCAACGAAGGGGAGATCTGGTCCTTCCCACCATGTGTGTGGGATGGTGCTGCTCTGTGTAGGTTACACAAGAACACCAGGTCTGCTGCCAGAGGACCAACAGTCTGATGGGTTGGCCAGAGTTAAGCTGGGAAGGCTACTAAATGGGACGCATCATGGCAAAAACTGTTCAACCCCAGGGCAAAGAGGGAAAGGTCGGTTCCAGGCTCTGGAGGGGCTGTGTCCTCAGCTTCACTTCTCGCCCCATCTGAAAGGAGACGACTGCTGCCGTGACTTGTTCTGGTAAGGAGGCTTATTTTACTTTCTCATATGTGAAGTGTTTCAGTAGTGTATAATGACTGCACAGAAAAAGATCACTGATGGGGATTTCGGGGAATGTTTTTCTGTCTGCGTGCTGCTCGTGGGAAAACCTCCAGGGTTGCGTGGCTGGTGTAAACCATCGGTCCGTGGTTGAACATCCCTGGGTTCTGCTGGCTCTCTGGGAGACCCAGCCCAGGCTTTGACATGGTAGCTCCTCCATGACTCTTGCTATAGACCAGTAACTCCAGTGAACAGCACTGGCTTCCACACGGTGCCTCCTGGGACCAGGAGGGGGTTGCTCCATCATTTGCTGGTCTCCTGAGAACATGCCCTGAGGAAAGGCTGTGTTGGTCCTTGGTGGTTGCACGAAATGAAGTTACTGAATAACGTGTCCCTCAAGAGCATCACTCCCTCCGCATGAGCAGGAGCGCGGTGATGCGCTTACGTGGCAGGTCTTTGCTGCAGCAAAATGAAATTCATCCTTTAGGACAATCTCCTCTTTGGGTTTGTTTTTTCCTTTGGCTTTTCTTCTTCTTTTAAGAAAAGGGAGAGGAACAACTTGACTTGTAACAAAACGGTAAATAAGATATGCGTGCAGCTGGTGTACTCTAATAGTGTGAATGAGTGAATGAGGGTGCTTTATGGATGTTTTTGGAATTGCAAAAAGGGAGTCAGTATTTTAATAAAAACAGAGGTGTGGCAGGGAGCCCCAGGGTCGTTGGCCATGGGTGTATCCAAGCACTGGTGAGACCTTGTAACAAACAACAACTTGTGAATTTGTTTTCCTTCAAGGAAGGGAAATACTCTATGGCATTTTATGTCACCTGTTTTATATGGTTGTATGTTGAGGCGGGGATTTTGCAACCTCTGTGCTTTATCAATAGGTGCAGTTAACTTTTGTATGTGTTTCCACTGTTGAAACTTGTTATTTCCCGGTTTTGTGAGTTAAGTGATTTTGGTAGCATGATTTAGCAGCACGATACATTTATTCTAGTGTCTAACATTCCTCTTTAGATGTTCTTCGCTGTCCCCTGAGGTTTTGTACCTCGTTGAATTACTGTCCTTTCTTTGTCCACCTTCCAGTGTGCCTGAGTATTTGCCTCCAGGTCTTTGATTATGTGTTAATACGGGATATTTCATTTATATAAGAGCAGTAATTTTATCTACAGCTGAGTCACCTTTTTCATTCATGGAGTCTCACTCTTAAAATCTGCAAATTTGCTGGGATCCTGGTTTTGGTTTTGTTGCACCATTTTCCTGTGATCCACCATTCCTGGTGGAAATGAGTAGTCTGGTGGAAGCAGAGAGACATCCTGGCTATTCCGTGAATCCATTTCTCCTTCTCCGTCACCCGAGGTGCTTGGGAGGCCTTTGGCACCCTCAGCTCCTCTGGCTGTCGGCTTCTATCCACGTGCATTAATTTCTCTCCTCCTCCAGCAGAACAGTGTTTTTTAGGGCGATATGGCACTTTCTGTTGGAATTTCAGCGGTGAACGGCTTCGTGCCGGCGCATTAGGATTCCTGTGCTTGTGGTGCATCATAACCTCTGGGAATTGTGTGTGAATGACACATCCTTACTGCTGTACTGGAGGTGTTATTTCAAACCGCTATGACTAATTAGTAACAAATGATGAGAATTTGAACATCAATTCCCAGTTTTTGCTCTGGGCAAACCCACTTTTCATAAATCTTCTGTGTTTTGTTTCCTGGAGGGGGTCAGATGCTGCCGGCAGTCCTTGTAGTTGCTCATTCTTCTGCCTTTCCGTGTACACAGGACAGCCACAGTAGGATTTCAATTAAGCATTGAAATTATGCCCCAGATTATTTTAAATAATAATTATTACATTGTTTAAATCTTTGCTTTTGTTGTTGATCCGTCAGACTCACACACTTGGACCTTACACACGTGTACAAGTAGAATATCTCTGCCTGATAATGATGTTGCTGCTCACAGTTTCTCACTGTCATCAGTGTCCGTGATTTCTTCTTGACTATTCTCAGTTCACCTGTATGTTAGAGTTTACTGTCTGTGCTGGAAGTTCATCCTCCTGTTGTGATGCTTTCCAGAAACACTAGTCATTAAAGCCAGAAATTCTTTCCTAGAGCCCAAGCAGGTTAAGCAAATGCAGAATTTTAATATCCCTTGTAATTTCAGGTCATAAATGTCTGAAAAAAGAAAACTGCTGCTGATTTTGTACCTGAAGACACCCATTATTTGAACGTATAGGCGGGAAATGGGAAGCACCAAGAGGGGACGTGGTAGCATTGAGACTGTTGCTCTAACACCGATTGTTGTGCTGTGGATTTATCTACTTTAGAATAGATACCAAGAAGTTGAAAAGATTTAAAAGAAAATACGACAAGGAATGATTCAAGGACTGAAAAATATCCCTTTATGATCATACTCTTAAAGGCAAAGTGAGGAGTTGATCAGTGCCTACCAGCAGCTACATGGAGAAGATTCCTGGTGGCATCATGACTCTTTCATGAGTGGAGCACAGGGAACACTGGCAGCAGCCAAGATGCCCCAGAAAAATCTTGAAAATGTAGCAGTGACCTACCTAGCGGCATCTTAGGTTCTCAGATGTACAAGTTCTGTTTATTCATTTTAAATCAAGATTTAATTTCTTTTTGGGCAGGTTTCCCATGGCTTTGCATTTGGAGACTGAATTCTTGATGTCTAAGAGAGGATAAGCTCATGCTGCAGCTCCTCTCTCAACTGGAGCACTAATGGAGTGTCTCCGGTTACTTAATTTCATAATGTTGGTAGGAACATATTATCATTTAGACCTTTGTCTTTATGTCAGTGCGATTGAAATCAGTCAACCGGTTTCAAAGCTGTTCACAGTAGATAGACACGCAAATACAAACATGTCTGGTGACATAAGCCTCATTTTCTTAAAAAAAAACAACAAACAACAACAACCCAAGAGGATAAAAAAATATTCTAAAGCTTAAACAGGTTGATGTAGTAGGTTTTGTGGTACTGCGATCAGGCATTTTATTCATATTTCAGTTTGAAAAACAGTACTTTTAAAAATTCTAGGTAAGCCAACAGAGACGTTCACTTTTAGGAAGGTAGTATCTGATTCAGTCTTTTAAGGTTCCTCTGATTTTTGAATTTAGATTTACTATTTAAAAAAGGTGCAATTGATCTTTGCCGCCGTCAGTAGAAATCTCCGTGTCACACCGGAACGGAGTTTGCTGAGATTTCTTCTTTTGAATCTCCCCTCATGGAGTGTTCATCCCCGTGCGTACACACGCACATTCAGAGAACTTCTGCAGGAGAAATAAGAAGTATGGGCACGGGCAAGGTATACTTGTTTGATGAATTAAGCTTATTTTGCAAGTCTACCGTATCCTAGCAGATTACGGTTCGTTTCTCGTGGTTATTTCAATTTATGTGACAGCTACAGTATCCTTTTAAAATGCCAGACTGAGGCTGGAGTGTGAATATTCAAAGTATGAGCCGCACCGCTGGCTGGAGATTGGTGAGATAAATCATGTTTCATAGCGGTTGGTTTGTGGCTGTTTGTTCTACTGTTACATCTCTTCCAAGACAAATTCTTTCATATTCAGAAGGATAATTGGTCTCTGATACCGTGGCCGTGAAATTCCATTTCCGTCCTTGACCATAAGCGTGGCCAACGTTGACTTTATTCCCATTGTTTTATTTATGTGTTTTCCCTAATAATGCCAGAACTTTATTCTTATTGCGGGATCCGAAGGGCGCAGGTGCATTTTCACTGAGCAGCCCTGTGAGAAGCGGAGATTGATTCGTCAGGAAAGGGATCAACCTTTCTGATGCCTGGTTGACGCCCACCCCCGGCCGCCCCCCGGGATGCTGAAACCCCCCCCCCCCCGGCAGCCCAAAGACACCCCCGATGGGCAAATATTGTTCCTGATAGAACCCAGCAGCGCTGGGATTCAGGAGTCAATTACGGAAGCTCTGTAAGGCATTTCTTTGTACCGTTGCTCAGAGATTTACAAAGTCATTATCTGGAGATTCCTTGGGTTTTTAATCTTAATACCTGGGGAGAAAACATGCAATCCACACAGACTTCCAATCTGATATTTTATTAACGAGATTAAATGAGTAAGCTAAATTATACATGTAAATCAAATAGAGAGCAGAGTATGGTAATATGAAGTCACCGCATTAATCAGTTTATCAGGTGGGTTTATTTGATATGCTGAGATCAGTGGTCTTCATATCCTCCATCCAGTGTGCTGCATTAAAGAAAAATATTAATAATCCTCTTCCCCTCCCATTATGAAATGAGTTTTTATCGTATCACTTCTCCTTTTGCTAGAGGAGAACAGACCTTGTGAATAAGGAAAGAGCATTATGGAAATTTACTTGATTTTAGGAAGCTTGGTATTTTCCCACATAACATTTTTTGTAAAGAAAGCTGTTACAAAGCTGGGGAGATAAAGATGCTCCGGGACGGACTCTGAGCTCAAGGGCTGGGAGAATCCCGTTCAGTGCCGTGGCTGGGGGGCACTGGGAATGGCTCGGTGCCCAGCTCTGCTGCACCCTGGGGGTCTGCCTGCCCTTGGTGCTGCCCTGAGCTGCAGAACCATGGAATGGTGGTGGCTCAGAGGAACACTTCAGGGCATCCAGTACAGCCTCTTGCCCAGAGGTGAGGCTGGGTCAGGCTGCTCGGGGTTAGGGGCTCTCACTGGTAGGGCAGGAGGTACCATGGGGACCCCAAGCCAGAAGGGCCAACGAGCTTTGCCGGGCAGCTAGAGGTCTCCCAGACCAACAGGAATGGTTAGTGGGGTGTGAGTATAGATCAGAGGAATTTGCTTTGATTAGCCTAAAGAGGATGAGCAATTTGTATGTGACAGGCTCTTCTGTTTCCAGACAGAGTAACCTGTACTTTTGAGTGTACTTTGAAAAGGAAAAAGAGATCCCATAATATCATACTGGGGATGACTATGTCCCAAAGGAAAGTCTGTGTGTCATACTCTGGGACAGAAAAAAATAAATCCTCTTTTATTTTCCTTTTTTTTTTGTTTTCTTGGTCATGAAATAGGGGGTGGGGCCCCCTTATTGCAATAATAGGGATAGGGTTGATTACTGTCATACGGGTGGAAGGTTTCTGCCCTGCCATCAGGTCCACCCCGGGTGTGTTGATCATCAGACAAGAAAAAGGAGAGAATCCTTACTTTTCCAATCCTTTGATTGGAAATCCTTTGGAATTGGAATCCTTTGGAATCCTTTTGATTGGAATCCTTTGATTTCCAATCCAGCTTTGCTGTGCCATCCCTGTTCTTCCAGCCTGCGAGGCACGGGAGCGCACGCTGCCTTTCTCCCAAGGTCAGAACTCCCTGCGTGAGATGTCGGGGGTTATTTAGACAAAATGCTCCCTGATGAATAAATGGAATCCTGAGGGGAAGGGATGATCTGGGCTGCTGGGCACAGATTCACAGAGTGTCCACCCCTGTTCAGTTCTGACACGTAGAGCATCCTGTCTTTTCCGAGTTAGAAGCTCCGCCTGTAACGGTGAGGGATCCCGACACAAGCCACTGTAAAATCAAAGTGCCTTGGTTAGGAAATGTGATTTAAAATCTGATAGTTTCGGTAATGACTGCTCTGCGTGTCTCCAGTCTGAAAAATACCAAAGGAACAACTATGGTTTGTTTTATAAGCTGGAAACACACTGCATATATAATCCTTGGGCTCAGAAAATGGGCTTATATTAGCAGCGAGGATACTTGAAAAAAAAAAATGTTCGTGCGTTTTCTTAACACTGAAAAAGCATTTTGTTTATAAGCATTACACCAGGCTGTTAAAGTAAGTGCCTTGACTTGTCTCGAGGATAGAAAGCTGCAAATTGATGCACCACAAACTGCAGATTTCCTTCCTCTGCTCCACTTCCAGACCCAACAAGGGGAATGTTTCCTCGCTGCAGAGAAGTGGGCAGCAGAGGGTGTGTTTCTGGTAAGGCAGGATGCTCATGCCTCGGCACTTAGCATTTTTTTCCCTGAAATTTATTTAAAGATACCTGTTCAGATGGTAAACTCTGCTCTTTACCTTTGTGAATCAAAGAGTTCCGAACAATTAAAAAAAACCCCATCACTTTTGAGGCGTATTGGGAACCTGTGTCTTTGCAGAGCTCCTCAGTCTGCAGCTTCTTGTGGATGTTTTCAAACTGCGCTCGCTGGTGTGTCTTAAAATAGGAGAATGTAGGCTGATGGCACGCTGACAGTATTATCTGTGTATTTGGCATCAATATTAGCGAGCTTCTGTGATTTGGCAATTATTGCCATGGTGTACCATATGGTGAAGAAAATGTTTTCATTCACCCACATACGACTAAACTTTTATTGATAGCCTCCTACCACGCGCAGCCTTATCCCACCCGCAGCTGGTGGAGCCGACCAAGAGCCCGAGGACCCCGGAGCCCTTCTCTCAAGCCAAAGGGTCTGGATTCCAGGAGGGAGTATCTTCCATCAGCCCAGCCTTTCCACGCTCCTCCTGGGTTAAGAAAGCTGGTTCCCGAGGCGCTGGGTGGGTTCTGCTCTTCCTGCTGCCTCTGGGGACAATAAAGAAGAAATTGGTTCACCTTTTCCTTTCAAGTTCCTGCTCAACCGATGGAGGGAAGATGGGAATGACTCCTGCCTCCTGACTTCAGTGCGTATCACGGGGGTCTCTCCCCAGCCAGGGGGGCACGAAGCACAAGTCAAGTCTCCTCAGACGTGCCAGAATCCAGAGGAGGGATGTTATGAATGTCTCGTGTCTCAGAAAGGTATAATTAGAACCTGGCTTTTATAAATAGGCACCCGTGGATTCGCTCCTCCTTTGAAAATCCTGTATTATACGCATTTTTTCTGCTAATATGGGCTGAGCTTGCTCTGCAGCCTTGTTCTGTCAATTTAACAACTCGAATAAGGCGACGACCGGAATCTATGGAAATTAGAGTTCATTTGTTGTGGTGCTAATAGAACTCCTGGCTTACGGCTCGTCGGGGCCAGCTGAGAGGACAGCACGGCCGGGATTTGGCTGGTTTCAAAGTATGGGAAATAATTTTGTGGAGTGTTTTACTGAGCACTTCCGTACGTAGTCACGGAACGGACTGTGCTGGAAATGGAAAATGCATTTTATGGAGATTTCGGCATTTGCTTTCAATCCTATTAGCAAAAAAACCCCACCGCAGTGCCATGGATTCTGAAGTTATCTGTGAAAGAGATACTTATTTAAAAGGAAATTTCTGTTGATTTCAATACTCGAACAAATCACGGTTTCCATTATTCATGTATAAGAGATTTAACAAGTAAAAAGTAGATATCGGAAAGGAGACATACAAAACCTTGTATTTAAAAAAGTGAAAGCGCTGGGCCTGTGCTTTCTGAGATTTCTCCCGTCCTTGCCTTTCCCTGCGCCCCCCCCCATCCCTTTCCAAATGAAACTTTCCGGGAATGTGTTTTGTGAAGCCTTGTGGTGCTGTAGCGGATGATCCGGTGGGATTGATGGCCACGAGCTCGTTTACACGGCAGCTCTGCAGAACCATCAGATATTGCTCCTTGAGAACTAAAGCTGACAAACTCCTTGAGTTGTTTGTTCACACCTTGGGCAGCCCGAGAGGCGTTTGGAGCCCACTGATGGCTGGATGCTTCTTGGGGGAGTTTGCACCGCAGCCTAGGAATGAAGGGCTGGCCTTATTAATGCAGGGAGAGATTCGTTACAGAATGTGACCTGAGAATGTCAATTACCGGAGAATTCCGAAGGTGATAGAAATGTTTCCTTTTTTCTTTTGCTTCTGGTGCTTTTTTTGCTTCATTTTGTTTGGTTGGGGGTTTTTTTTGTGTTGTTTATTCTTCCAGATTTTCAATTAAAATTCACCTCTGAGAATGCTATATTCATTACCTCTTAAGTAAGTTTCTCCTGTTCTCTACCTATTGTAAAAATGCTTCAAAATTTCAAAGTTTTTGTGGATCTGGACACAAAACATGACTCTGAAAATTCAGTATAGGGGGCTTTTGGGGGATTTTTTTGAGGTTTTTGTTGTTGTTGTTGCGTCCTATCCATGTTCCATTGTGCCTCATGTCCTTCTCCCTCTCCTGTCCAGTTTAAAATGCCTGTCATCTGTTTAGGAAGCAGAAACAAAGTTTTTATTGTCAGGGGTAATATCATGCCAAATCTCAGGCCGGGATTCAGGTGCTCTGGCTGATGGTAGTAACCAAAGTCATTTGGCAACGAGGTGGAAATACTCGAACGCTTTCAGAAAGACATGACTCAAAAGCAAACAAATGTATATATGGAAATTGCCCATTTGATTCTCACAGAGCTCTGTGAAAAGATTTTGATTAGAGCCATTAGCAAAATTACAGGACAGAAAACCATCCATCACCTCAGCGTGAAGAACGAAGCGTGAAGTTTCAGAAGGCGAGATGCCTTGAAAATGCTGCTGCTGCGACTGTCGTCGGGAGCTCAAAATACAGCAGCCAATGTTGAAAAATGTAGAAATAGACCCAGTTCCTCCACCAACTCTACTGGAGGGAGAGTTAGTTGGCAAGCACTGTCCAAAGTGCACAGGAAAACCACAGAATGGTTTGGGTTTGGAGAGGACCTTAAAGACCGTCTTCTTCTGGCCCTCCAGGAAAGGAAACTAACTGGAACTCAGCATGACCATGAGTCAAGGAACATGACTAAAATGGGAGAGTTCATGGAATACCACCATGAACAACCATCGTGTCAGTGAGAGGGGTCTCCCTCAGCAGATGGTTCTACCAAAGTCCTCTGCAGGACAGACAACCTGCCAGGGTGACAGTGCTCCATGGGTGGTGTGCTCTTCGCCTTGCCTGCTCCCTCTGCAACGCCTCCGGTGGGATGCAGACCAAGTGCACCAGTTCCTCAGGAGATCATTCTGGTCCTTGCTCTTCCATATTTTGGTGAGAGAGCAGTTCCAGGAGAGTTAAACGCGCGGAAGGAAATGAAGCAAAAAGCCAAGTGTGAAGTTTGTGAATCAGTCTTAAATATTTGTGCAAACAGCTAAATGAGTACTTGCAAACAACAAATAATAAATTTGGCTTTTCTAAATGGCTCTAAACAAAAATAGGCAGTTGAGTCACAAGAGAGATCCCGTGGCCTCACCGTCACCAAGTTGGAAGTACCTGGCCCTTTCAGGTGAAACCAACGCGCTAAAGTAGCCAAATGCACTTCAGAATAAAATAGCCAATGTGGGAGATTTCTGCCTCCCCGCCATGAAAATAGTTCCTCTCTGGGTGTGCGTCTGGTGTGAGATGGGGGTTTTTGTTGTTGGTTTTGGTTTTGTTTTTGTTTTTTCCCCCTCCCTTCAAGCTTCCTAGGCTTGGGAGGATGTGGGGAAGATCCAGATAAAAGAATCCAGTCTCTAGAGCACACTGATTGGCATAACTCATATTGACTCCTGACCTGTTTTTTTTTTTCCATTGATCTGCAAATAGCACGAATAGCCAGGGATATGAATCTAAAAATGAACAAAACAAAACAGAAAGCTTCATCTTAGTTATTCTTGACTGAGACTTATATGATCTGGTGCAAAATTAATACCATGTTGATAAAGAAATGTCCTTTGTCCCTCTTACTCAAAGAGGAGGAAATTATGTGATTGTTAAGGTCAAGTAAAACCAACATCACGTGACTCATTAAAGGTTATGGAGCTCTTCCTAAAATTAGATCTCGACTATGATATTGCATCTCTCTGGATGATCTGAGTAGTTAATGTACCAGAACATTCCAAGGGCTGCTGACACAAGACAGCTGTGTGAAGGTTTTCTCATATAAAACCCTGATTCCCACCTGGTTCCGTGTCGTCCTCCTCCTGGTACCAACACAAGGTGTTCACAGAAGTTGATTCATGGCTTGGAAAGGCGTTTCCCCCAAAGTCTAAGAAATAGCCCTGGAGATCACAAATGCACTCATAAATGTTCTGCCTCAAAAATGAATTGATTTGGCAAATGTTGTCTGACTAGCTGTGACAGAAATATTTTGTGTGTGTGCTACAGGAGGAACCACGTTCTACTCTGGACTGTGAGTCTGCAGGGCGAGAGACTGGTCTGGTGGATCTGGACTCTCTTTTTATTATTATTATTATTTGGTTATAAAAAGAATGGCAATATCTAGTTTGGGCCCATAGCATGGTTGAGATAAAAGGAAGAGTAAAAAGCCTTGAGAAAGAGGTGTGGGCTTTTCAGTTTGGTTGGGTTTTTTCATTTCCCCTACACGACATGTTTAACATGAAAAATGGAGAAGTGGGGACTGATTTGGGAAATAGTGGAAGGGTCTGTTTTTGCAGCAGAGAGGAAGGATTACAGCGTTTGTTAGTTTGGCTAAGCCAGGAGTCTGCTGTTAGCGGTGGGAAGGTAAGGCAATTACCAGTTGATTTGGTAGATGAAGAAAAAATCCTGGGAAAAAGAAGGAAGATGAAGCCCTTGTGATGCCCTTCTGAGGGCGATGGGGTGGAAGCCACGCAAAGGAGATGGCTCTTCCACTGAATGCAGCCTTGGAAGGCAGCAGTGTTGGGAAACGCGATGGAAAGGTTTCCAGGGCCCACTGAAGTCGGGCAGATGCTGGTGTGTGGTTTGTCCTCTGTCTCTTGTCTACAAAACCCTCTCAAGGGAAATTTCTGCGTACTTCACGCTTCTGTCTGTTGGTGTTGGAGTTGGGTGTTGGTGTTGGAGTTGGGTGTTGTGCTGTTGGTGTGTTGATGCAGTTGGGTGGGCGTTTGTGGTCAGGTTGAGCTTGGTTGGTTTGTGGGACCAAGCTTCCCTTACACGCAGGATTTGGGAGAGCACTCTGAGACCTAAATGCAGGATCTCAGAAGTCCAGGGTTTAGAAAAGGAGGCAAAGGGTTTGATGATGGTATCTGAGAACTGGGGCAGATACATCCATGCAAGAGATGTCAATACACCTGGGTGTGTGCGTGGGGAAGATAAGGCACCCCCCTGGGATCCGAAGCAGAGCCATGTTCCATGTTTGGCTGTAAGATAAGCCACTTACATTCCAGTAATCCGACTGGCAGGAGATGCATCAAAGAGGTTGTGGAGTCTCCATCTCTGGAGATATTCAAAAGCTGACTAGACACGGTTCCGGGCAACCAGCTCTAGGAGGTCCCTGCTTGAGCAGGGGGGCTGGGCAAGATGACCTCTGAAGGATCCTGCCAACTTCAGTAATTCTAGATAGTTACAGAAAAAACAGAAAAAGCTGCAGCTTTTGAAGCTGCGACATTGCCACAGGTGAAAAGAAATTCAGACCAAAACCACTGGGTTTGGGGAGTTTGGGGAGTCCCTTTGACACTGCTGACAACAGAATTTGGTGTGTGGTGGTGAAAACGATGCCCGAGACCTACGCAGAGAGGACCATCTGCAGCTGTTTGGCACGTTGGTGTCCTGTGGTTGCCAACTGCGAGGAGGCCGTGTGTCTGCAAAGGTCCTCCAGGAGCTCATGGTGTGTCTGTGAAGGTCCTCCAGGAGCTCATGGTGTGTCTGCGAAGGTCCTCCAGGAGCTCATGGTGTGTCTGTGGACGTGGGATGGGGCCACGTGGAGATGCGATGGCTGCACCTGGTATTAACATCTCCCCATCAGGCAGAGGACCCGAGACTTTTGGTAGGACTAGATGATCTTAAAAGGATCCCTTTGAACCATCTCTCTCTGGGGTTGGGTTTAGTGTTCCAAAGGCCTCCCTGTACCCCAGCCATAACACTGTCCTCCTCAGCCAGGGCTGGTGAGCCAGGCTCTCTTTCCCTTCCTCCCTCTCTTCTCATATCAAGGGAACTCTGTAGCACCACGTGCCGCAGGAGAAGGGGAAGAATTCCCTTTTGTGCATGCTAGCATTCCTCCTGGCAGCTGGAAAGATGTGAGGCGAGGGGATGGGGCGCAGGAGGGCAGAGCTCGGGGAGAAGGGATGCAGGCTTACCAAGGGAGCGAGCAGCGGTACCGTCCCCAATTATTAAAGATTTTTTTTTTTTTTTTTTTTTTGCTTGGACCATTCTGCTCTCAAATCCTCCTGATGCAAATTGGGAGCAGGGAGCAGGAAGCTGGGTGCTCCGTGGCAGCTGATGGGAGGGAATGTGCCGCGGGAAAAGGCGTGCGTGCGGTGCCAGGGGCTGGCAGCGTGGGGTGGCAGAGCCCCCGGCAGGGGACAATTGTCACACTGTCACACTGTCTCGGCCAGATGTGTGCCAGTTACTGTGGGAACCTCTCACAGCTGCCCTGGATGCCTTACCATTCCCCTTACACAACTGCACAGCACTTGGGCAATGCCCCTGGAGGCGAGGGAGCAGAGGGATTCCTGTGGGAGAGTCAGCCTGCGCCCGGAGGGGTGACACCCCCCTGTCCCCCATGAAGGGTTAGAAAGTGGGGGTTTGGGGGAACCAACCCAGCAACCAGGACCCCTCACCCCGTGGTGTTTGTCAGAGGCTGACAGCACCCTGGGAGCGTGTGTTTAACACACTGGGGAGGGCCTCGGGAGGGGTAGGGATGCTGATTTTTGTGTGTCTGAAGGGAAATAATCTGTCAATGGATTTTTATTTTATTTTATTTTATTTTATTTTATTTTATTTTATTTTATTTTATTTTATTTTATTTTATTTTATTTT
>JAOQGL010000004.1:33510571-33525777 GCA_027564165.1 Gallinago nigripennis | reverse complement strand
CCCTCCTCCTGGGGCTCCCCTCCCTCATCCAGAGTCCCTCCCCAGCTTTCCTGGAGCCCCCCTTCTTGAGGGACTGGCAGGGGCTGGAAGGTCTCCCCGGAGCCTTCTCTTCTCCAGGCTGAACCCCCCCAACTCTCCCAGCCCCACCTCCCAGCAGAGGGGCTCCAGCCCTCCCAGCATCTCTGGGGCTTCTTCTGGCCCCACTCCAGCAGGTCCAGGTCCTTTCTGTGCTGAGGACTCCAGAGCTGGACACAGTGCTCCAGGTGGGCTCTTGGGAGGTGGGAGTAGAGGGACAGATACCCCGTGATGGCAATTTGTTCACCTGGGGCTGATCCGAGCTGAAACTCTGTCAGAGAGAGGATCCACTCCGTAGGGCTCCGAAATCTCTTGCCCAGGACAGAGGGACAGCACCTACGTTCCTTTTCCCTGCCAAAACACAGCGAGGTGGCATTTTGATGTGAAGGTAATTGATGAGGCTGTCTGGGCAACCTGAAAGGAGCAGAACTGCTTGTTTCAGTCAGATGGTGGCATTAAATTGTCATCCCTAAGAGCCTTTTAAGGACTGTGCTATCATTCCTGCTTCTCCTTGGCACAGGCTGGTGTGGTTCGTGATCTGCTGCTCTGACGGGTGAAAAGGGATAGATCTCTGCCCCAGGGATCCCAAGAAGAAACAGTTTGCCTGAATTACCTGAAATCGGAAAATATCTGAAATGATGACCTTTGAGAGTGTGCTTCTCACTTTCCATGGGCTGTGACTCTTCCCTTTTTCTCCAGTTACCTAGAAAAGGAGTTTTTCTGTTGGTAGTCGAGCACCAAGGGTCCCTGTTCCCTCACCTCCCTTGGACTCGCTTCCCCACCCCTGCATTGAGCAGAGGTAGTGCTTTCCTCAGGTGCACATTCTTGGTTTTCCCCAAACTGGCACTATTTATGGTGGAAGAAGCAACGTTTGACTCCCCTGCTCCAGGCTGGGGTTGGTGTGAGAGTCAGCCCCACAGCCCCACAGCTCCACAGCCCTTCTCATCCCAAAGATCCACTCCTGCCAGTGCTCCATGCCACGTGGGAATGTCTTTAGGAATTAGTCTTCAGGATTTCTCAATTTCCTTTAATGCACAGAATAGATTTCAAACAACACAATTCCTTCTTTTTCTTTCTTTAGAGCAAACAAATGGTGTTTGGACAATGAATTAAATACTTGCGGAAACCTTCAAAAAAGTGTATGAAAATTTGGAGGTGCCTTCTTAGAGGGGCTTTTTCGATGTCTGTTTTGATATGTAGCACGTTACTGAGTTCACGCAGCAACCTGAAGGGATTCCTGAACCCAGGCTTCTCTGCAAAACATGTACCTGCTCCAGTAGCTCCACAAAACTCAACCTCTGGTGAACATTTTATGTAACATTCTCTTTTATGTCACATCCTTCTAGATGGCTTTAGCTTACATCCTACTGTGTTCTGCATCTAGACCCGTGCTCAGATACTTTCCTGTTCACGCGTGTCTGGAGGGTGTTGTGGTGGTGCTTCCTTCTCCAGGTTGGTGTGTGGGTGCAGGAGATCGTGGCTGTCCCCATCATCTTGGCCACGGGTGGTGGTGACTTGGGCTGGGGCAGTGGGGGCTTCAGCATCCCTAAAGGAAAACTGGGGAACGGCTTCCCACACGCTAATGGTGTTAAAAAGACAAAGTTGGCATCTTCTCCTTCTCTTTCTTCTCTTCTACTTCTTAATATGAGGATTTTTATTTTGTTGATTCATAGGTTATCTAAATATGAATAGGTTCCCATCAGTCAGCACCGCTGGTACCACAAAATGAATATAAATGTTGTTTTCGGTACTTTCTTAAAAGAAGGAATGTGTGTCTGAAATGTAAATCCGCATTCTGCGGTCTTTTCTCGTGGTGCCTGGAAGCCTAACTCTTTAGGGCTGTTTTTATTTTTTTATAAACGTTAATCAATTATTTTGCTGTAGGCTTCTAAGTCGGTTTGCAGGAATTTCTGTTATCTGTGGCATTATGTTAATTTCCAGCGGTTGGTAACAATCAAGTATTGTACAAAAGCATAAAAGTTCGAAATGAGGACTCTTTGCTCGTTCCTCTGGATGAACGTTGGAAACGTACGCGGTCTGTTAAGATTTTCTATTTATTCAGGGACCGAGCTTTGAATTGCACACGGCAATTACCGGGTGTTCTCTCTGGAGCACGAAGGGAAAATTATGGGGCGCTCTTGGTAGTTTTAGAAAATGAGCTGAAGCGAGATCCAGAGGTGTTTGCCCCACGCTGAGGCTCCGGGGAGAAAAGGAGCTCCCAGGCTGGTGCACACTGGTTTATAGCAGCTACCACTGCCATTAAGGTATCAGAGGCCAAATTAAGTTTCCTACGATGGCTGGTTGTAAAATCAGGAAAAATAAACCCAACCCTCCCAGAACCTAAAAGCATCCCCCTACAAATCAAAGCCTCTAACTGAAAAGGAAAAAAACAACTAGTTTCACTCTGGTCCAAAGTAGCCCCAGATTTACCCCCTGTTGCTCAAGCCCCTGCAGTGGTGTCTGGGGGAAATTTGCCTCGGGGGTGGGTTGTGTCCCTTGGGACCCCCCCCCCAGCTTCACTCTGGGGGTCACACACGTGGCTGGACCCTGCTCTGAAGGTTTTCCTTGGCAAACATATGGCCTTCATCTCCCAAGACACACTCCACATGTGTTTCTGTGCCAGGAGAGCTATTGGCTGGAAAAAAAATCATCTCTTTGCACCTTCTTGTTTATTTTTTTTTTGCAACATCTTTACAAATATTTGTATTTAAAGCTCTCTCACTAGAGCTAATGACAAGTAATATGCACAAGGAACCATTAGCAGATAATGCGGTTATTGCGTCTTACATTTCAAATGATTTAAGTCAGTTTTCTTGACAAATAAAGCAGCTGACCTTTTATTAAAAGGGATGATTGGTGTTAGTAATTAAAGTAAGACGTACACTAGACGTAATACATCTTCAAAGTATCCCCCCATAATTTGTCTTTTCTTGCCTCATTTGAAAACCTTTCTTGCTTTTTTGAGGTTGCTTTTGTAAGGATTCTGAGTAACTGAAATATTTTCCTAATAATTTCCTAACCTTGACCATGAAAGTTCTTGGAGGTGCGATCGCTTCTTTACGACACGAGACACCACTTTGTCACAGCACTTCTGTCACTTCAAAGAAGTCCCTTCCCTAGATGTGGATGGAAAGAAAAGTGACCGTAGATGGTATTCCAGAAGTCCAGGAGCTGACACACTGGCCTTCTATCACTGGGAAAAAAAAGTCTATTTTCAGCTTTTCTGGGCTGTCCCTTCTCCCCAGGACACAGCGTCTGTGCTGTGTTCGGGGGCAAGTGAGCCACGTGGAGGTGGTGCTGCAGAAATAAATCCCTGTTTCCCACCCGGGAAAAGGAGAACGTGGGTGGATAAGCTGTGTGAGTGTAGGACAAGGAGCTGCAGAGCTGATCCTCTCACGCCAAGGATGTTTGCTCATTGCAGTTACAAAGCTGTAATGCATTCTTAATCACATTGGCAGTTGGAAAATCTGAAGGGCTTTGACTTCCACTTCCAAAAGATGGAAAGTCACTGTGATAATTTTGCTCTAACATACAAAAATATTTTTTTTGTATGTATTTTGCTCTAAAATACAAAAATATTTGTATTTTACAATGGATGTAAACTTATTTTTCCCGTTTGGTAACTTAAATTGTTGCAGGTAAAAGAACCATTGATGCACACTTCTTTTGCTGCTTCTCAAATGGTTCTCGTGTTGTAAACCAAATACACTTAGATGTGTTTGTGTTCATGGAGTTATTAATTTCTATCATAGGTTTACAGCAGTGTTATAAAATCAGTATTCCATAATCAAAATCTTCTCTCTTTCTGAAGTTTAAGATGGTGAAATCTTGGTACCATAAAAATCAGAGGGGATGGGATTCTGACATCTGCTTTTATAAGGCTTGGAAATCCTTGTTACTTAGATTGGACACCAGTGGTCTTTCGGTCTTTAAAGAACAAGGAAAATTACCCTTTTCATCCTTCGTGTGAATTTACACAAGCAGTACAATACGTGTGCAGTTTACAGGAAAACATGCCAAAGTTTTTTCTGCCTTCTTCGAGAAAAAAAATAACAATCAAAATTAAAATGAAAGGGCATCAAAGCAGAGCAGTAATTTTCCTCACATATGAAATAACTGACTCTTTCTTTTGGCTGTCTGAAAGTTCTGCTTCAACAGCCTTCTCTGCCGTGATGGTCAGGAAGGTGACGCTGACGGAGCTGGAGCCATCTGTCATGAGGTGGTCGCTGCATCGGTGGTTTTCCCAGGAATTTTGTGACACCCTGATTCCCTCTGTGGTGGGCAGGAGGTGCCACGTGTCTGCCAGCCTGTCTGAGCAGCTCTGGGCTCCTTCAGTGACCAGGATCAGAGCACCAGCCCTGACTCAGGCTTTTTGGGGCTCCTCAATGCTCTGCCCTTCTTAGATGAAGGCTGGTTCCCGTGGTGTCCTCCATTCTCTCCTTTCCACCTTCACTTTCATAGGGAAATAAGTCTAATTGTTATGGGCATTGATTGAGTCCATATGAGTGGGAGGCTGGACTAGATGGCCTTCAGAGGTCCCTTCCAACCTAAATAATCCAATGGTACTAAACCATATTCCAGAAAATTGTTTAATTTCATTTTCATGCAGTAGATGTGTCGGCATTATGATGATGGTTATTATTAGAGGTACAAGTCCATGTTCTCATTTCTTGCTGATGCTCAAGCTTTCTCGGGGTCAGTCACGACATCTGTAACATGTTTTATCAACTGAGGTTGAATACTGTTGCTACCCTTGGTTCAGTGTTAAAATTCCGAGTGCTTTTTCCCAAGGAATGTCCAGAGGAGGTTGTTGCCTGCTCTGCTGAGCTGGAAGAAGCCAGACCTTACCCTGGGCAGGCGGAGAGCTTCAGGTGCTCTCAGCAGAGCTGGGATACACTTCTCAGAGGTGCTGCCAGTGGGAATATGAGGCAAGTGGAAGGAAGAAACCACAGTGAAAACAGAGCAATGAGTTATTGAGGAGACTGTAGGAGTGCAGCCCTGAAAGGCTTTCAGAGGGCTGGTACCTCGCAGTGATGCTCTACGGTTGGGGTTGATTTTGGACGGGAAACCAGATCTCCCAGTTACCTCTTGCGTTATTTCTGATGAGTTTTCACTCATCACATGCATTAATATGACAACAACATCTGGTGAGCACCCTGTATTATGAGTGGCTTTCTAGAAATTCAGGTTGATTTTGGTAGCCTTGGACCTACAGCTGTTAAAGCCCTGGTTCTCCTGACTTTCTGTGGTCCTGCATTAAGTGGTCGTGGCCAGAGTCTAAGTTATTTCACATGGAGACAGATGCCTGAGGAGCTTTCATGTCTTATTTCAATGAGAATTAAGTCAATATAGCTGAGATGCCAGTTCTTAAATTCCCTGTTTGTCTTTAGGCACTTCAGGTGTCATTTTTAATCTCGCCACTAACACGCTCTTACGCACCAAAGGTTTCCATCCGTGAGGCTGGCTCTTCTCTTACTTAAAACTTACTGAAATGTATTCCTGTTTTCCTTGCCACCTGAAATTACCATTTCCTTCATAGAAATTATGGTGGTAAATGTTGGTAATGCAAGGAAAAGATTTAACTTATACCAGAACTAAAGAGAATAGATTCAACCTATCTTCAACACCTGAGCTCAAAAGCAGACTCTTGTTGTATTGTGTGGCATTAGTGACCCACTATGCCTGACTTTCTATTTTCTTGGATTAATTTCTCAAGCAATACCTGAAAGTCTGAAGCTTAGTACATTTTTATTTAAGTTTGTAGCTTTTGACATGCACATAAACATTCACCAAGGACCTTGCTGAGTCTAAGGTGATGGTACTGAATGAGGAACATTGGGTGAATAAATATGAAGAGCAGACTCTAAGGCAGCTTGGGGTAGCTTTGCTGATATCAGTGATACTATGGCAATTTGGGTGATGTAGAGGGAGAATAAGTCTAAAACATGAAATATGGATGCACCCACAAATATGAGTAAATATAATTTCAGTTAAGGAGAGTCCTGTCTCACTGCATAACTATGTAACTACAGCGAAGTCAGATGCCCACATGTTAAGCACTGTACGGTGAAACCTGTGTATCGGTTCCTAAGCAAACTCAGAAACAAAACAAAACAAAAAATTATATATATACATATATATATATATGTATTTAGATTCTTGAGTTTTGTGTGAGTGGATGGAAGGGGAAGGTGCCTGAGATGCGGTCTGGGAATTTGGTGTGTAGAGCAGAGGGATGCTCTGCTGAGAGCACGGCGTGAGATGGAGGAAGAGGTAGATGTGCATCACAGTCTGGGTTTGGCATCCCAAATGCACCATCTCTGTGCTCACTTATTTTTGTATAATATGTTTTTAAATATTGACATTTGAATTTGCTAGCACTTTTAAACCATATTATCCACATATAAGTACACGGGTTGTGGCTAAGATGAAGGGTCCTCAGACATGTTCACAATCTGAAAAAGGCACAGTTTTATTTCTGCCTGTTAATGTGTTCTCATGTAAAATCAAGATATTTGTGCAGTGGGTTAGCTTTAGTGACAACATGGGGCCAAAGTTTCATTTGGAGACATTACTGTGTTGTTTTGAGAGAATCTAAGACTGGCTTGGTTTGCAATGTTTCGGAAATCAAATTACTTCTCTCATCCTATGAACTAAATGGTACTATTCTTTCTCTTTGTCAAAAGACGTGTGATATGAAAAAAGTACAGGGGAGTTAAAATTTTCACACCTTTCTCAATACTCCATGTTGAAATGCCTAATTTTTAGGCAATTCAGTCCTGAACTGGGTGTTGGGCTTGATTGTGAAATTTATCATGGACCATCAGGTATCTCTATGTGCTTCCCAACTGAATCTGGAGAGGTTTTAATTTTTTTTCTTAAATAATCTAGGTTCTTCGTTAGGTTTCTGCTAAGTTTATCAACTAACATAGGTCACCGGGGAACTTTTGGCATTTTCCTGAAATCAGATCCCCACTGCAAAACACTGCAGTCCTGTTGAACCCTCTCTCCGTGCAGCATCTCCCCTGGGTGGGGGCGCCTGGGGCGGATGGGGCTGTGGGGAGGACCCTGCCCCGTGACTCACGGGATGGGAACGGGGAACATTCCTGCTGTGGGAGCTCGACTCCTCCCTGAATAGAATTGGATCGGGAAAAGAAAATGTTACGTTCCAGTGTAGCACAAAGGCTGCATTGACTGTCGTTTGCAAAACAGTTCAGAAATTACTAGTAACTGTTAATTTGGGGTGAGTGGCTGCACTTGTGCAGCCTTTTACACCCCAGGGAAACAAATCCCTCAATAAGTGATTGAGCACTGGATTTTCTCCAGCGAAGGCTTCCCATAAGTATTTTGTGAGATCCTCCATTTGTTTTCTTCTTTATTTTTCCCCACTCAGGCACAGACACTTATGATGAGTAAAGAGAGAAGAGCAAGTGGCACCGAGACTATTAATGAGAAAATAGATTTACTTCGGTAACTCTCACAGAAATGACGATAGAAACGGAGCTGAGGGGCCGTAGGGATCAAGGCAGGGTTGAAGTGGGATCAGCTCACAGTGAGGGGAGGGCATGAGGAAGGACAAGTCTTGTGAGAGGGGGTTGGGGGTGTCCAGCCTGGAGAAAAGGAACTGAGGGGAGACCTTCTGGCTCTCTCCAACTCCCTGAAAGGAGGGGGTAGCCAGGGGGGGTCGGTCTCTTCTCCCAAGGAACAGGCCATGGGACAAGAGGAAACGGCCTCAAGTTGCTCCAGGGGAGGTTTAGGATGGAGACTGGGGGAAATTTCTTCCTGGAAAGGGTTGTGGAGCTTTGGGAGAGGCTGCCCAGGGCAGTGGTGGAGTCCCCATCCCTGGGGGGGTTTCAAAGCCGGGCAGACGTGGTGCTGAGGGACATGGGTCAGGGGGTGTTTGGGCAGTGCTGGGCTGGTGGTTGGACTCCATGATCTTCCAACCAAAATGATTCCATGATTCCATGAATTTACCTACAGACTTATAAGGCAGTTCTTAACTTACTTATCCCTTTAGCTTTGCAATCCAGGTCGAGTAAGGGAGAAGCTGCACAAGAAGTGAGGATAATGGTAGCTTTTTGGTCCTGCTTGAATGAAGATTATTTTATTTTTTTTTCATTCGAAGTGCCACCCGAGGGCTCTCCAGGTGTAACCCCAGAGCCCGTGTTGAAGGCTGTTTGGTGTCTGTCAGACATTGTGGGACATGGGACAGCTCTGTCTCAGGGGCAGCGAGGTGGGAGCTCCAGCCCTGCCTGCACCTCGAGGGCTCTGGTCAAAAGAGACAGAATGCAATTTTAATTAAGAAACCGAGAAGAACTGTTTTTTTTTTCAAAGATTAACAGGTCTGTGTTTTAATTATGGGGAAATAATAGACCAGAGAGTTAGGAAAAGTGGGAGGTATCAAAAAGAGAGGATTAAAAACTTTAAGGAAGCTGGGTGAGGCTGTGTCTTTCTGTACTTACAAGTTACAGAAGATCATCCCCATTAATAATGATCGGAAAAATAATAAAATACCTTCAGCTTTGTACAAAAGCCAACATTAAAATCTATTTTTTATACTTGTTGAGTAGAGAATTTCTGATTACAATCATCAGTTAAAAAACAAATTGTTCGTTTTTCCAATCTTCTAAGTTTAAAAATAGAATAATTATCTTCTGAGTTCAGGTATAGCTTAATCAATACTTTTCCAAGCAAAGGTAAAAAGAGTAAAAGTTGCTTTTGTTCAACGATTGCTGTGCTTTCATTAATTGTGCTACAGTGTTATTATTAAATTCTAAAAATAATTTGCCCGATGCATAGATTTTAAAAATTCCATGCTGCCATGAAGCTTAAAAATAAACAAAATTTCAGGAAAGAGAGGAAAGGGGGAAGAGGCAGAAGGCCACTTATATTTGCAGTTTCTGCTGGTTGCCACCTTTTCAATAAATTCTTTCCCATATGTTACTGTAGGAGATGTTTCATTGAGGGACTTGAAATGTCCACCAGCGATGGGTGGTGATCAACGGCAGCTCCCGCATCCTGGTGCTGACCTCTGGCAGGAGCGACTGTCCCCCTTCAGGAATGTCATCCCACAGGGATTTGTGTGTCCTGATCTGGAACTGTGCATTGATCTGGTGGCATTTTTCTCTGTATTTATGGCACTTAAAACTAAGAGAAGTTGAAGAAGATTTGGGCTCGTAGCTTGAGTTGGGCTCTTAGCTTGAGGCTCTGGCTCCTGAGGGAGCTGCAGAGGGTGGCTGCCAGCTCTTCATAGCTCCACATGAAAGAAAAACTCTGCTCAAACCCAATTTTTAGGTTTGCTCCCCTCCCTCACCCAGAGTCCCTCCCCAGCTTTCCTGGAGCCCCCCTTCTTTAGGGACTGGAAGGGGCTGGAAGGTCTCCCTGGAGCCTTCTCTTCTCCAGGCTGAACCCCCCCAACTCTCTCAGCCCCCCCTCCCAGCAGAGGGGCTCCAGCCCTCCCAGCATCTCTGGGGCCTCCTGTGGCCCTGCTCCAACAGCTCCATGTCCTGATGATGGTGGTGGCCCCAGAGCTGGAGGCAGCACTGGGGGGGGGGGTCTCCCCAGAGCAGAGCAGAGGAGCAGATTTCCCCCTCCCCCAGGATGCAGCCCAGGGTGTGTGGGGTTTCTGGGCTGCCAGCCCACGTTGTTGGGGCATGTGGAACTTCTCACCCACCAACACCCCCACGTCCTTCTCCTTGGGGCTGCTCTGGGATGCCCAGGTGGTCCCTGCTCCCTGCTGGTGCGGTGGCCTGCAGAAGAGGTACGGCCAGGGAGGGGGCACATTCAGACAGGCACCTCGTCTTCTCACAGCAGCTGAACCTTTGTTGGGGTTTCAGTCAAAAGAGCAGTTATTTTTCCAGATAAGTTCATGTTTATGCAATGGAAATTATAGAGTTATCACTTATTCTCGGCAGCTTAAAAAATAACATTAAAATACTGTTCTTGGTTAAAACGAAGAAGTGCATCCAGAGATCAAGTGCGTGAGAAATACAATTTGGGGGGAGAAATGCAGGGTTGTGCACAGGGTTGGTTGTGGTGCATGAGTCCGTGCACACTGGTCCCATCCCCGGGGCCTCCTTGGGACCAGTAGTTTTGTTTCCTTGGTGTTTCCTCTGCAGAAATGGTTGTCCGTACACAACTGGTTGGCTCTGTCACACAAAACGTATGTGGAAAGACTTGTTTTCATAGAAAATTATACAGGTATGGGAGGAAAAAGTCCAAACCTTCCTTTCAATGGGGAAAAAAATCCTTCTTCATCCTTATTTCTTTTCCTCTGCAATAACTACATTGCAGAAGCGCTGCCTCCGATGGCCAAGCACACACATAGGGGGATGCATGGTCCAAGTTGCCTGCAGAATATTTTCAAGCCATAACCACATTTTCAGAGATGAGAAGCGATTTGCAACCAGAAAGGGGACTGAATTTGTCAGATTAGAAAACATTTCCAAGATGAATCATTTGGTTCCTTCTTCCATGGGGTGCACATGCACCTTATCCACCACCTCTCCCGTGGGATATAATTTTTAGTTTGAAACCGATGTGCTTCCACAACACAACGTGCTTCCTCAGGGTCTGAACAAGAGGGAAATGTTTCCTCCTATTTACATTTTTAGAAATACTTTGTGTGATTTTTTTTTTTCCCCATCAAACTTGAAAACCTTCCTCAACAGCTAAACATCTGTTCAGCCTTTAGTCCTTGGTTTTCGTGTTTTATACGGTAATTGTACACTGCATGCTCTTTCTTAATGAGTGGGGGGATAAAAGAAAGTTGGGTTTAGCAGGTTTGCATCTCCATCCAAGATAACGATGAACCTACGAATCAATAAAGCAAGATTTCTTATTTGTTTTAGGAAGTTATTTTGAGAAAACACCTTTGTCTATCAAGTGAAAGAGTGTGAGGTCTCATGTTCCTTTCTGTGCTGCTGTCTCTCGCCTTTCCTCAGCAGGAAACCCTTCAGTTCAAAGGGGCTGTGCTTGTATGAGAAGTTTTCGGGAACCTCTGGAGCTTTTGGAGGGGGTGGTGAGGATGCTTTGGAGCTGCCGTGATGGCAGCCCCCAGCACTGCCCTTCTCCGTGGGGGTTCCAGGTGGTTCTCGTTGTGTCTGATGAGAATTCCACTTTTGTCTTTCATTAATAACCAGAAACAACACCTTTTGTTGTCTCTTTTCAAGCAAGGCTAATTTTTTTTCCTACAGTCTGCACAGACAGCAGGGAGTTTGAGGCTGGTTTTCTCTTTCTGTGGGTAGAAACCACAACGTTAAGGCTTTGTTGCATGTTTTTGGCTCTGTGTGTGTGTATAAACAACGAGGGAGTGAAGTAAAATGGGGAACTGTCACTGAAATTCAAAAATACTACCTTCAAAAATACTAATTTTTAACTGACTGCAGAAATACCAGCAGAAAAGACCTGCATTGTAGGAAAACCTCCAGTGAATCTGAGGTTTCTCTGCTTCTCCCCAGTTTTCTGTTCATTAGAATCAATCTGAAAATGTTCATAAGACTTTGAAAGGGGCTCCTTGCCTTCCCAAAACGGGAGCAGAGCCCCCCCCCCCCGTCCCTCCCCACGACATCCCCATTCTCTGCTCTACAGACGCTGATGTTTCATCCCGTTCCCTACGCAGCCTCCCTCAGAACCCTTTCAGACACCATATTGAGATCATTAATTAAATGAATGAATAGCTGTTTTCACGATCCGTTTCTGAAGAATTTCAGCCTGATGTTTCTAGTTTCTTATTCCTAAAGGGGATGTCATTTTTCCCTTTAAACAATACCGCCATGTGCTTAAGCTACAAAATCATCATTTTCTCCCACCTAACAGTTTCCATAGTTGCACTATTTTAATGTTGTATCAAAGGGATGAGATCTGTTGCATTCCCTTCTTCTGTCAGGTTTCCTTCATGTGGAAAACCTCTTTATCAAACGAGAACGTCCCATTAGTCTGTTGCGCTTTGTATTACCTCCCTTCAGCCCTGAAAGCTGATTTAAAGCCTTCAGCTCTGTTGTGGGCATGGTGGTTAGCCTAAAATTTGCCTAATTCACTCTCCTCATTTCCTTAAATGTAGGTAATGCATTTATGACTCCTCGCTCACACAGCAGCCCTTTCAGGTTGTTTAAAAAACCCCTGGCTCTGCAGGTTCATGGTGTCAGGCGTGAGACCATGAAGTTTGCTCTCTGCCCCTGACTCCCTTCGGCTTCTCCGCCTTTTCCCACCTGCTGGATGTCACTTTCTTTATGGAAAAATTTCTTTATGGTGCTCTGTCCACTTTTTGAGCCATAAACTTCCTTAACCTCACTGCAGACCTTTTCATCTGCTCACATTCTGCATGCTGCCCCTGTCCTCCTACCCCCCTTGAGAGGGTCCCCCCTTGCTGGCCGTTCCTCCTGCACACCCTTCTCCCAGTCCTGTTTTCCCCCTCTCTTTCCTCAGGCTGTCACCATTTTCTTCTGCTCGGGCATCACCTCCTGTCCCCAGCCCTTTGTTTTTTATGAGGAATGTTTCCTGCTCTGTGGCGAGGTGGTACCTGAAGTATCTCCAGGGCTTATCTTCTCCTTGTAGTCTCATACTTCACACCCTCCTGTGCTCTGCTGGTATTTATTGCTTTTCTTCCCGTCGTTAGGTGTTCTTTCCTCACTTTGCTGCTCTCTCAGGCGTTTTTCCTGGCTGCTCACAGAAATCACCTCTCTGGCTGAAGGTCAGGAGAGCATCCCTGGGCTGCCTGGCCTGGGGATGGCTTCGCTGTCTAA
Organism: Gallinago nigripennis; assembly: GCA_027564165.1. Taxonomy (NCBI): domain Eukaryota; kingdom Metazoa; phylum Chordata; class Aves; order Charadriiformes; family Scolopacidae; genus Gallinago; species Gallinago nigripennis. Next base: position 33,512,959 of record JAOQGL010000004.1, on the reverse strand, counting down.
CACCACAAAGCAGAATAGAGACTGCATGGCCCAAGCATCCTTTGAGCACAGTCAACATGCCTGTGGGATTGAGGAATCATCCTTTCTGTCTCCTGTCATCAGTGTCACTCCCCTCTTTCCAAGTGACAGAAAAAGTTTGATGGCTCCTCCAAAGCCAGCAACTCGAAAGTTGACTCAAAAATTAGAGCATCTCCTGGGACCATTTCTATCCCACCAGCCTGGGATGGTTTTTTACCTTGTTTTTACCCTGCCACTGGGTGGACGCTCCTTTGGTACCACCAGCCAGGGGTTCCTCAGCTCTCACGTCCTCTGGCATCATCCCGTGTCTCCCGGCCACCGCTCTGCCCATCCGGGATTGAGGGATCCCACCCCAGCAAACCTCTGCTTTCCTCTGTCCCAGTTCGAGGGGCCAAACCACGACACCTTCCCATTTACTTAATTGCTCTCCAGCACCTTCTCACCTCTTTTCACCCAGTTTTAGTGGTTGGGCTTGATGCTGTGATGTTCTTGGGACTTGCCAGGGACGTTTAAGAGCATCCTTCACAGCGCAGTTCCCCTCAGCCCGGTGTGCCAGGGAGCAACTTTGGGGGGAAACCTATTTTAGGGAGAAATCACAAATGCTTCCTAACGTGCCATACACAATATTGAGAAGAGCAGCGCATCGCGGTGCCTAATTACCTCAGGAGGAGGTGAGACTTCTGCTACGCCTGGGTGGCTTTTTTTTTTTTGGGGGGGGGTTGCATATCTACAGAAAAGATTTTCAATTAACATTGCCCTTTAATACTCTGGCTGGTTTTTGAGCCCAGGGCTGGCGAAACGGGCTGCAAATGAGAGTCTGCACCATCCCTTGTTCTTTATCTCTCTCGGCTGATGGGTGGCAGTCGGGTCGCAGCACCCACGCCTTCAGCTCCCAGCTCCTGGCAATCTCTCAACCCCCCGAGATACTGAGCAGAAATGCTGTCAAACCCTACAGATAGACGTGTTTTCCCTCGCCAGCTCTACTTTTCACTCATTAAAAAAAAAAAAAAACAAACCACCAAAAAAACCAGCAACAAACAAAAACAGAAAAAAAAATAAACCCAAAGCCTTTACTTCATGGAGGAAAATTTTTGAACAAAAATGCAGAAGGAGAGTGGTCTGTGGTACATCCACTTCTGATTGTAGGGGTCTTGCTGTTCTGATTAAGGTGACTATCATACCCTGTAAGGCACTATTTTTAGTTCTTGTTCTAAAAATAATTGTCAAAAAGCTAAAGTGTGGCGTAATAAACAAATGTCATTCCTTGGAGTCGCTGCCATGCCAAACATGTCTTAAAAAATATGTGGTAGGGCTGTGCTTTATATTTCCCTGTTCTTGTCAGCAGGGAAACACATGCTAATTGAATGCAGTTAGCTTTAAACGAGATGTCTTGAACATGATTAGCAATGACAAATCTAATAACCTTTTGAAAAGAAAAAAAAATACTGTTTTGGATTCTAAGATGCCATTATAGGTTTTGGTGGAAAAATGTCTATTGGTTCCTTAACTAAGCGAGCAGAAGTTGACTGTGTCTTCGGAAAAGGGCAATAATTTTGCAGGTGCCTCCTCCTGCTCCTGGTGGGCTGGAAGAGGAGCAGAAGGGGCTGCTCTGACCAGTTGAGTCCAGTTCAGAAATAGCAGGGACTTTGTACATCCTGCTCCACTGAGCACCCACGGCAGGAAAACCAGGAAGGAAGAACTGAGCGGAAAAAATTATTGTGCATTTGCAAGATGGGCTTTCAGTTTCGTGATGATTTGTGAGTTAACAGACGACTCATGTTTTGAGGTTGAACTCTAATATATTATAGCTGTATCCAGTCTAAAAATCAATAGCAAGTTAATGGTTTTTCAAAGCTCCTACGTTTTCGTACTTATGGTTTCATCTTCTTTCCCAGGTGTTACTTGGAAGATGGAGCTTCAAAGGGGGCCTGGCTGAACCGGTCGAGTATTATTTTTGCTGGAAGCGATAAGTGGTCAGTAGATCCCCGCGTTTCCATTGCAACAGCCAACAGGAGAGAGTACAGCCTGCAGATCCAGGACGTGGACGTGACGGATGACGGGCCATACACCTGTTCTGTGCAAACCCAGCACACTCCTAGAACCATGCAGGTGCACTTAACGGTACACGGTAGGTGTTTCACACAAACGCAAATTGTTTTTGGAGATGTATTAGGAAAAAAAAATATTTTATAGATGGAAATGTCAGATAAGGACATTTCAAAGATTCCTTCCTTCCTTCCTGCCTTCCTGCCTTCCTTCCTCTCTTTCTTTCTTTCTTTCCTTCCTTCTTTCCTTCTTTTCTTTCTTTCTTTCTTTCTTTCTTTCTTTCTTTCTTTCTTTCTTTCTTTCTTTCTTTCTTTCTTTCTTTCT
>JAOQGL010000004.1:33489022-33499911 GCA_027564165.1 Gallinago nigripennis | reverse complement strand
CTGGTGGGAGGTGTCCCTGCCCAGGGCAAGGTGGTTGGAACTTTATGATCTTTAAGGTCCCTTTGAACCCAAACCATTCTATGATTCTATGATTCTATGAATCCGAGCTCTGGGACCAGCAAGTGCTGTGCGAGCTCCTGGACAAAGCCAAAGATGAACCGTGTTTGGGCAAGACAACATCATTGCAGCCACTTGCTCTTCTGGGAGTATTTGTTTTCTGCAGTTATTTACAGGGGAAAAGGAGCAGTGCTTTGAGCGTAAACATCTCCTAATTAAAAAATACTTTTTAGGGCAAGTCTTTTAGACATCAGAATAATTTCTCAGGGAAAAAAGAGAGACGTACCCTCCACGAGCTTCTTAAAGCTGGAGAGAGGAGCATCAGGGAAACGTCAGGAGGGAACCAGTTCTGTGTGTTCCACTGGGTGACGTGACCTTGCTGGGTCAACAGGGAAGGCTGTTACACGTTCCTTTGCTGCAGTAAAATGAAATTCCAAATGACTTTTGAACCGCTTATCTGGCTGCGCTGCGGGTTAAGTAACTGTAATTATAAACGCTGGAAATGAAGGTCCAAGTGTGGGCACAGGCAATTATAAGTGTGTGAATATAATAAAAATAACTCCATAAAACCAGTAAATATACATATAGTGCCTCACTTCTTGAAATTATTAAAAATTATTAATTAAATTTAAAAATAAGGGGAATTAGGTGGAAAATAGTTGGAATTAGGCTGGTGTCTGCAGACCGGGAGGGAGCCAGCCCGGCTTCTCACCCTGGATCTGCCTGGGCAGCTTTGTCCAGCTCATGGGATCTTCTCTCCTGGAGCTGGGGGGGTCGTATCCACCTGCCCCCAAGGGAGAACGCCAGAGAACCAAAATTCACCGGCGTCCACAGAATGTTTTAAAAACTCGAAGGTGGGAAAGTTTTGTGTTACTGCAACGTGATGGATTGCAAGAACAAATAGAAAAAGTAGACGGAGTGAGTTATAAATCACAGCGACGTGATGCTTTCCAAGGAAATTTGCAGAAATCAACATGCAGTTCCTAAATGTTTTGCTGCTCAAACGTTTGAAGAGCTTGGGAAATGCCCACCGATGTGCTGGCAGCCCCATCACCCCCGCAGTGAGAGGATGGAGCTCTCTCCCTGCCCTGCAGCTCCCGTCCCCTCTTACCCTCCACCCCTAGTTCTTTCCCCTTTTTCCTTGCAGACCCCAAGAGGTGGGTTGGAAACAGGGTAAAAATAAAGGAGATGGCAGTAGTTTCTTCCCTGGCAACGCTGCTACCACAGTGCCATGAGACAGCCATAATACTGCATTTTTAGCCATTTCCTCACCAAAATGAGGGTGTTTTGAGGGTGGCCATAGATCCCTGAGCTCCCGATGCTCCTTGCTGGGCACTGCCACCTTCCTCAGTCTGCCTGGGATTCATTCCGAATTTAGTCTCTTGCACTGCAGTGATCAAAAATATTGGAAATGTATTCATATATTCATTTGTATTAGCTAAAGACCAAAATCAGTGCATCGACAATAAGTAAATAATGATTGTCCTTTTATAACTCTATTCTTTTTAAACGTATGTTAAATTTGCTAAATAGAGAAAAGTCTTACTTTCCATTTTACAAGCAGGGGCCCTGGCAGACTCGGGAGGATAAAATCAGAGTTATTTCACGGTCTGAAATTGCCCTTCTGCTGTTCAGCAACGTGGAAATGCAGCCGCTCAGGCATTAGTGGGCAGAAATAAAACCCGAGGATGGTTTCACCCACGTTTATTTTCAAGTGAAACATCCAGGAGCACGTAGCAGATAAGTGGCAGGAAGAGAAGAGACTTTAGAGCTCTATTTTGTTCCCACTGGCTATAAGTAAAAGCAAATTCAGGGGGCACACACAGAGTCATGGGGATGTGCAGGTGTAAGTTCTGTGTTGCATGTGTTGATTCTATACATATAATTTTATATATTTAAAATATATATATTATTATGGGTCAAACTGTGGCGTAATTCAGTAGGAATATTTTGGATGTGGAGGCTGAATGCAGAGGGATATTTCATAAATCTGCCTTTTCTCCCAGCTGGCAGCACTCTGTAGCTGCCCAGCAGCTCGGGGTTGGCAGGAGAGATCTGTGCCTGCACGATTCTTTCTCCTTGATAAGATTTGGGGCTCCTCACCATGGCCCTTACAGGTTTTGAAGGTAATTCAGCACGTGTTGAACTTTATCTAACAGGCGAAAACTCTGTGCTGTAAATCCAACCAGTTGTAAATGTCAATACCACGTACTTAAAAAGCCTAAAAGCATTGAAATTAGCATCTAGGATTTTGAAAGCCCATTAGGCATTAGTCTTATTGGAATAATTAGATAGGAGCCTCTGTAAAAAGTGTGAAATGTCATTTGGGCTCTTCAGAAACCTGTTGACAAACCTGTGCTGGATTTTCCTCTCTCTGAAATTTAAATAACGGAGCTGCCATCCCTGAGCAGCACTGCTGGAATTGGTCTCTAGCGTTTTATTCTTCCCCGGACAGTCCCTGCCTCTGGACTTTGCCTGTTTCCATTCGCTCCTACAGAAGGAGATCGGTGTGTGCTGGTGGTTTCAGTGCTGGGAACACACACAACAGAAAAATGGGGGATTTTCCACTTGCTTTTGAGGAAAGAGGGGTCCCTCGCTGCCGTGACGGTCAGGGCCAGTCCCGGGGATTCTGCTCCCACTGGATGTTTTTAAAGCCTGCTTTTTTAGTGTTGGTTACCCAAAAATGGACCCGCTCACAGGTCATTTAGAGTATTTTCTGGCTGGGTAAGGACTGACTGGCCCAGTAAGTGAAAACAAGATCAGCAGGACAGAAAATGTAAGGTTATTTGGCTTCTTTATGGCTCATCACTGGGGAAAAAAGATGTTTATTTTCGTAGGCGAGAGAAGGTGTTGGGAGAAGTCAGTGGGAAAATGTCAGTTCTCAGCAGTGGAGGCTAAATCAAGTCCACAGTTTCCCAAATGTCACTCTGCAAAACAGGGTGGTTACATGTAAGTTTAAAATATCAAAAAAGAAGAGGAAAATCTCTGTCCAATAAAGGGGAATCGTATTCGGCAATATTTTATTTTGCTTTTTAACCATTAAAGGAAAGATTTGTATCTGCACGATGCGTCTCCGTGGCTGGTCCACTCGTCCTGTGGGTTTGGGACAGTCTTTCAGCGGGGATGTCCCCAGCAGGGATGTCCCACCCAGGCAGCCAGTCTTTTCATCCCACAGAATAGAAGGAAGGGGGGGGAAATGTCTACTCCAGACTGAAATCACAACTTTACTGCTCTTGGGGTCTAGTTTTGTTGCTGGTGTCTGAGGAGAGAGAAATCCTGAGTGAGAGGTGGGGAGTCCTGGGGGGAGCACCTCAAGAGGGTCCTCAAAAGGGGAGTTGAGATTTAGGGGAGAAACAAAGCAGTTCTGCTCCAGGTTAAATTTCATTATAAATATTTGGCGACTGCTAATGTAAAAGACTTTCCATACTTTTAGGAGGCAGTTGATGGGCATTTTTTAATAAAACAAAAAGCATTTTAAGTGCACAGGCAAGACAGTGGGGAGATATTCCTGGTCCCTCTCTAAGGGTGAACCCTCATTTGCAATGTGTCCCTTGTCACTGAAGGTGGCCCAGGGTGAAGCATAAAGAACTGGTGATCGAAAAGCTAAAATTAAATGAGAAGTAGAATATAAAGAACATTCCCCATAAGTCTTCTTAGCAGTAAGAAATAGTTAAGTATAATAATGAAATACAAAGTGGCATTAATGCAGAGCGTGTCCTTTTTTTGGTTTTGTTCTAAATGCTTTGCTATTCATTTTCCTGTGTCAGTCTCTTCCCACACTTTTTTTAATTTTTTTCTTTGGAGAAGCATCAGTTGTAGGAGTGAAACTAGGCCAAGCACAGGGAAAAATGAAGTTGGAGTTACAAGCAGAGCGAGTAGTAAACTTTGGAGGACTTTGATAGAGTATTTGCAATAAAGCGAGCGGTGCGCTCCGTGCTGCGTTTCCATAGTTAATGCTGGAGAAGCTGAGAGCACAGAGAATTTGTTCTGTCTTTTATTTCCTTACGTGATGCACAATACTTAGATCTACGTTGCGGGCGGCTGCCTTGCTTCTAGTCATAGTCTGCTCCGGAGAAATCATGAAGTAAGCTTGTATACCTGCTTTTAAATTAATGGCCTCCTTGAGAGATGGCATTATTATTCAGAACAGGGTGATTTAGATCCTTGGTAGCCAGCTCTGCCTCAGCAGAAGCTGATGCATGGCCTCTTCGGGTCTGCACTAGTTCATAAAGCTCCCTAAATTATACATGGGCAGAAATATTCCACCTCCAGTGACCGGTCCATTAATAAAGACCCGTAAACAGGAAGGGGTAGAAAGATGTCATTAGGAAGACCAGAGGAAAGAGTGAGATGCACCAACTTGAAGTATTTCAACAACTGGAGCCTCGCTCAGAGGAACTGAATATTTGGTCTAAGAACAGGAGTTCCCTTTGCCTCAGAAGCAGCCTTAGGTTGTACTGGAAAAAATACATCAATCATAGAATTGTCCAGGTTGGAAGAGACCCTTGGGATCATCGAGTCCAACCATCTACCCTACCCTACAAAGTCATCCCCTACACCATGTCCCTCAGCACTGCATCTAAACGGCCCTTAAACACAGCCAGGGATGGTGACTCCAGTCCCTTTCGTAGTTTATCAACTCAGCCAATATACACAAACACAAAATATTAAATGAAAATGGGAACTTTTTCCCCATTTGTTCAAGGGGCAGTGTCTCTAGATACTTATGCAAAAACGTATTTGTAAGAGAATCAATCTTGAAATAAATCCACTCTTCCTCGTCAGGTCCTTCTATTGGCACTGTCTCTCCTCTCCCCGATGCCCAGGGTAATTCCCATCCATAGTGAAGCCCATTAGGGTTAAAAAAAATGCCCACGGGACTGAAGAGCTCACAAAGAGGACAGTCCATTGGCAGGGATTTTACCGTGTCTGGGTTCTGGTTCACTTTGATACATCTTCTACCAAGCTAGGGCAAACTTTATATGTATTGCACCGGTGATTTAATTAGATGAAAAATAAGAATTATGTATTAGCACTTTAAATCCCATCCTCAGCGAATGAAAACACAATTCTTCCCTTTCAGTTTAGTAGATGCTGCGTTTTCTCTTGTTTTTATGAACAGGGAACTTGCAGAAGAAAAATATTTTGTACTGAGCTGTGTCGGATTCCCAGTTATGGGAGAGCTAGGGAGAATGAGCAAGCGTGGGGCTGGATTTACTAAAGCCGTTCCTTCTCATACACTGCCTTCTTTTTGGAATCCTTTACAGCTTAGTTTTGATTTTGTAGCTTAAGAAAGGGTAAGAGAGGATGATGACAAGATTTATATTCACAAGCAGCAAAATCCAGCAGTCGGAAAGAGCAGAATCAAATGCATATTTTTAAAAAGAACTCCTAGTGCTAATTTAAGAAAACTTCTGGAAAGCAACAGAAAAGGAAAGTCCCAGAGTGGTACTGTAGCATCAAATTGTAAGGGATTTGAAAGAAAGCTTTAAAGGATGCGGATTCCATGTTTCCTGCCTGGAAAATCTCCATGTGGAAAAAAAAAAAAAAAAAAAAGAGTTCATCTTTGTGCAGCTTTTATAAAAATGTAAAGAAAACTTTTTCAGTTGTTTTATATCAAAAGAGTCTAGGACGGGGAGCAAATGCAGAGGTTACTGAGCCTGAGACATCGGGCAAGATGCAGGGGTGCCTTCTGTCGGGGAAACGGAGATGCTGCTGTTCCCCACGGTAGCATTTGATACACTTTCCTATTGAGATTTAATTTAGGAGGTTTTGGTTCTCTGAATTAGGCCTTCAGAAGAGGAAGGTGCAGCCCAGGCAGGTTCTGAGCATCCCCCCGCCTCTCCCCGGGGTTGGCTGTGGCAGATCTTCATCATCCTCACGGCCCTGAACCCGGGTTCTCTATAGGTGCTTCTATGGATACACCTGAGTAGCATTTATACAAATAGTGACTTATTTCAGGGAAATGCCTCATGGTTTGGGCATGTCTCAGGAGCTGTTAGATCAGAATAACAGCCGGAATGGCCTGTTGCTGGTGACTGACCTGGTGTAACCACATGGCTGCAGGTTTGATCGGGAAATTGCCTGCATGTGGTATATGAAGCAGTAATTACAATATCATTAACAAGTTGTAAAAAACACTTCAGTGGTGACCGAAAGTGTGATTCGATTTGAAATCCCCTAACAGAAAGAACAAAGGGGGGAAAAATTGGACATGTAACTGTGTATTCACAACTGTTAACACTTTGATTTCATGATCTCCCATCCCGTAGACACGAGCAACCAGACCCTCCAAAGTGGGTCTCTCAGGAATCACTGCTCTTCAATAAGCAGATTCATCAGGGGTTTATTAATACCACTAGACTCAATTTCATTAGTCCTTGTTTTAAAAGTAAAACTGAAAAAAAAAAAAGGGTTTTTTCTTTTCAATGGTGTGGCTTTAAGTAGCTCTTGGAGCCATCCTAGAAGCAAGTTCTCTCTCCAGTTTCAGAAAAACACAATGTTCATGATAGGGGGTAATCTGAATTATTCATCTCTTTTCTATTTGATAATTACAGGGATGATTCAGACTTTTAGGATACATTAACTAGAGAAAATATTTTGGGGTTTCCTGCCGGGAGAGGTGGTTATCTGGAAGGCCAGGGTGTCTAAGTCCCCACCTGGTGCAGGGAGTGGAGCCCAGGCTGCACAGACATAAACCATCTCACGCAAGGGACCGAGGGAATGAATTTCAGAAGAAGAGCTGAAGGAGCCCTGAGCATCACCATCCTCCAGCTGCAGGCTCAGGGGAGAAGCTGCAGGAGAAGGCTGTTTGCAGCAAACAGCCAACCCAAGCCCTCTTGGAGGCAATTAGCAAAATCAGAGCAGCCTTCGAAGCAGACAGGCATGAAAATGCCGCGCTTGCACTGATTTTTTCCGATGCTTGATCCCACAGCCTCCTTCGGCGCTGACAGTTTGTTCAGAGGAGGCAGAACTGAAGATCCAACACCACAGTGAGCTCAGGGAGACCGTGGGGGTTTGGGGTTTTCTGTGAACTCTTCACCCAACCGTACAAGCACATGTTCAGTAATACATCCACAGCGCTGAATTAGAATTATTAAAATAACCCCCACCTGTGGGCAGAGAGGAGCCCTTTGGATTTGCTCCTTACCTTCACCCAGGAGTGAGGATGAGGAGTGGGGGGAGCTGCCAACCAGGAATAAGGGGGGGAAAGGCAGAAGGGTAAAACCTGTTCATCCCTCAAGGCTTTGGTAGACATTTTTACTTTTCACAGGGTTTATCCGCCCATCAGACAGTGCTCAGGATTGGAATATTCCTAAGGATTTCATCTTCCCGTATCCTGTGTGACTCAGAGACGTGGTGTTTCCTCAAGTCATGTAGCACCAGCTTGGTTTGTGGGAACAGACCTTTCACAGGAACGTTCCAAAGAGTTTCCTTAAAGGAACCATATAATGAAAACCACACGACTTAAATTGCTGGGGCTGTATTTCCTGCACATTATAATTGATGAGGCAGTAACGAGGATAATGAATGGTAAAAGGTCTTTTGCACCACACTAGAAAACTCCAGAGCAAAATGAAAACCGTAGAGCACTGATTGTTAATACAGTCCTATGATATGACTCTAACGTTTATTGCACCTAGTTATTACGGATCTTTTATCCTAGCTACTCAGATAAAAGCTTCAGAATTTTAGCAAACAATAGCCTCACCTCATGGGTAAATTTTGAAAACTTTGCTCAAGGAGATGCACATACAGAATCTCTTCATTTACGACAGGTTTTGGCATCCGTTATTTCCATGCCATGTTTCAAGCATTTATTCCTTTGAGTTAATAGGTTCATTTAAAAGAAAAAAAATTAAACAAAAACCTCACAAGAGAGATGTGAACTTGTATTTGAGTGGATAAAAAAGCACTCCAGGAGTTAGATAAAAGAGGCACGTTCCTAAGCGTGTGATTTTCAAACCTGCCTCAAGGCCAACAGTGCCGAAGACATTTCAGTGAGACAAAATAAATAGTTATATTTTTGCTTACTTATAAGGCTTTATAATACTAAGGGCTAAAGTACAGAATTGTGAGACAGTTACATTGTCCCCAGCAGATTACTCGTTTTGTTTTCTTTAGGATTCAGAAATGTTCTTATAATATTTAGGCTGAAATTTTAATCATCCCCACTTTGCATTTAAAACATTATATTATTGCTCCTTCTATCATCTGTAAGAGAAAACTGAAAAATTTCCTTAATAGTTGGCAAATTTGCTTTGTTATGTAAAATAGATCCTTGGCAAAAGAATTATAATTAACACAACAGTTCCATTATACAATAAAAGGGCTGTTTTATGGAAAAAAAACCCCTTTCTTTTTTAAATACTTCAAAGGGAAGACATTGTTTTGTTTTGATAGCCAATTGATGTAGTCAGCACGCCGGAATGCTTCGCCCATGAATATTCCAAAATCTCTTTGGGTGATCACAGCCAGGGCTGGGGGGGGACTCTCTTGTCCACAGGCAATGCCCCGGGTTTTTGCAGTTCAAAGGTACTTGCCAAAATTCTCTCTTCAGATTATAACCATTTTCTGCAGAGATTCTGGCTCACTAAAATGTAAACATGGCATGAAGTGATACATCTGAAATTGCTTCTGCCTTTTGGACTTCTCTGCTGGCTTTCGGGTGCTGAGGAGAAGATGTTGGGTTGAATCAGTCAACAGCTTTTTCTTTTCTCTTCGAAAAAAGATTGAATATAATTGAGGAATAGGATCAGTACGTAAATAGCATAATTAATATTTAATGTAGTAAAATCGGTATGACTATACTATAATATAATTAATACAGATATTCAGCGCAAGCCAGTTGGAGAATGCCCACAGTTTTAGGTTTACAATAATTGCTCTTGATCATACTTATAGTCTTTAAGTGCTACTGGAGTTTACTCCCTGACATTGTATTTAGCTCAAGCTTCATAAGGTGCCGAATTTCTTCTAATACCCAGTGGACTGTACATTTTTCTTAGACAAATACACTCTTTTCTCTCCGGGACTCAAACCCTAGAAATATTGAAGATTGCAAATTTCAGTTATTTGTGATATCACACTTCCCCGGCTTATAGAATCTTCGTCTAAAATAAAAATTAATATATGTTGTATATATCTTATGTCTAACAAGCTTTCCTACCAAAGCCAGCTTTGGAGATCAAATGATTTTAAAAGATTAGCTGTCCTTCTCTGGTGCCCTACGGGGAATATTTGAATAACTTTGGTGAAAAAATGCAGGTGTGCCTTTTAGCCCAAACTGGGGAGATGGACGGGTGAGAACTGAGTTTGATTTTCACACAAATATGATGAAGCTGGGAAGGTTTCACCCATAGACATTCGATCCTTTTTTTTCAAGGATAATGCAGCTTTAAAGCAATTTCTGAAATCCTGAGTCAGTGTCAAGACTTAAAACCTCTATCTGAAGAGGATCTTCCTTATCAGTTACTTATCACATAATGTTGGCCGAGGGGATATCAGGGATAACAGACCCCTAAACGATACACAGATAATTGGAATAACTCTTTAGATAGCAGCGTCTGGTGCCTTCAGCTTTTCAGCTTTTCTGAACAGCCTTTTCTTGAGCCAGACAGGATTCTGTAACCCGGAAAAGAAACACAAGATTTGGGTTAGATTGAGAAAAACATTCATGTTTACCCAAGGAAATTTTATTGTGTTTCATTTCAGTCCTTAAAACCAAAACTTTCCTTTCTCAGTTCTATGTGAACTAAATTTTTTTTTCAATCTTAGGATTTTAGCTACTCATAAAAAAAAAATAATCCAATATTCATTCAGGCTTACTGTATGTCAGGTCAGGTTCAAGTGAGATAAAACATGTCCGTGGTGTAAATTCTCAGCCTGGTTTGTGTTCTGACATTGCATATTTAAAAAAAAAAGATTAAAAAAAATGTACAAAAAAGTTAAATCTAACCAGTAAAATGCAGTCTAATTGTGTATAGCAGGGGTGTTTATAAGTATAAGCCTGATTCTAGCAAGCAGATGCAAAAAATATTTAATTTTATAATAGAATTGCTGTGATAATTTTTTTCCGAGGCGTTCCCACGTGTGTGGGTTTCAAAGGGCTCTGGTTTACGCTCCGCAGCTGCGGTTTGGCCGGATTTTTGGAGGAGTTGCCCCATTTCTCATCATCCCTCTGACACGCATCTGTTTGGTTCCCCTCACCTGGCTCTTCCCTTTTCAATTTCCATTCCTAATGGTGCTGGAGGAGGTGTGTGCCCGGCAGATCGCTGCTCTTCACCAGGGCTGGAAAGCCCTGGAACAGCCTCCAGAAGCACACTCCCTGTCATGGTTTATTGCTTAATTTTCCAGTCTTCTTTAAACCCCATTCCAGTCCCAGCACAAGAGCTACGCTGAATTATTTCCTTCATAACGCGGCTTAGAATAGATACGGCGAGCCAGTTATGGACAAGAAGTGATTTCTTATTCAAGGTTTCCGTTAGTTTATGTAAACAAGCAGGTAACTGCTATCTTTCTGCATGAGATGCTCCTCCCCACGGCACAGAAGGTGAGGGTTTCTTTCCTGGTGGCAAGGGCTCTCAAAAGATGCTCTTCTCACCCCAGCACCAGCTCAGCAGCACCATTTGCATCTTGCACTAAACGGGCATCAAGGTGAGAAGAAGCTCTCTCCCTCCCCGTGATGATCAGAGAATCATGGAATCATGGAATGGTTTGGGTTGGAAGGGACCTTAGAGATCATCCAGTTCCAACCCTCCTGCCCTGGGCAGGGACACCTCCCACCAGACCAGGTTGCTCCAAGCCCCCTCCAACCTGGCCTTGAACCCCTC
>JAOQGL010000004.1:33472268-33483939 GCA_027564165.1 Gallinago nigripennis | reverse complement strand
TGGTGGGAGGTGTCCCTGCCCAGGGCAGGGGGTGGCACTGGGTGGGCTTTGAGGTCCCTTCCCACCCAAACCATTCTGTGATTCTATGATTCTATGAAGGTGAGACTGACACGTTCCAGAGACATCTCCGATACTCTTGATCTTCTCTTGAAACAACAGGTTGAGTTGTTGATTGATTCCGTTCCTTTCTGCCCCATTTTTAAGATGTTGTTTGACAAGGTACAAAAGCTTTTCCTAAATTTCCTAATTTTCCACGGGCCAATGCCACTTTTCAAGTCTCCCAGGCCTTTGAAAGGTTTGACTTTCAGCTCCCCAACACCTGGGAGCATCCTCGAGGTGCTGTGATGATGGATGTTCAGTGTGTGTTATCCCCAGGTGAGGGGCAGTGGGATTTGACTTCTTTGGTGTGGAAATCCCATGGGTGGTGGGTCCCCAGGGGTGACGTGGTCCTTCCTGTGGGGCTCTGTGGGGTGGAGGTGTGGATGAAGGACAGGGGAGGATGATGGGGATGGCCATGGACTCAGCCAAACCTCACATTCACAAGGTAAGGGGTGAGAGTGGACACATCCCGAGGAGTGAAGGACAATGAATTGCTTCTCAGGTACTTAAAATGCAAAGTAAGCTGAGACATATGGTTGGGATTCAAAGAAGGGGGAGTGATGCAGGCAGAGAACTGTCAGGGGAAATTATTTTAATAACTATATTGGGAATACAATGTAAATCTGTCAGCCTTACTGGGGAAAAATCCAACTCGGAGAATTCTCCGAAAGGAGAAATGCAGTTAGAGGAAAGCATCTTGAATCACTGCAGCTCTTTCATACAGTTCGTGTGATAGCAAGAGTGGCAACAAGTATATCGAGGTTTTTTTCTCTGAAAAACTTCAAATATTCTCATTTTGCCTGCGAGATTATGGTGTTTACCTCAAATTTTCTATTCTAGATTTGTTTTCTTGGTACATCATATGTTGCATAAATACTTCAGTGAAAAATCTATGCCCCTTCATGTTTTAGCTCCTCTTTAAAATCTCGGCGTACCCAGTTTCCACATTTTACCTGTTTCTTGCTTCTCTGAGTCCCCTGTTTCCACTGACAGACTGCACACCCCACTTGAGCAGCCTCTCCCTTGCTGTTGCTTTATCCGCGATGATGTGGAATGGGAAATAATGAGTTTACTCTTGGATTGTTACATTACATTGCTTTCCTGGCTTGATTCTCTATGATTTTTCTGTTGGTTTTTAAATTGAACCTTGTAGTATTTAGATTATTGTCTGAAAAGAAAAGAGGAATAGTGGGGGTTTAGGGGAATAATAAGTGCATATCCTGGTACAATAACTAGCAACTTATTGACACCTTCTGGAGAAATGAGGACAGTGTAGCTCGTATCTAATGGCATGGGAAGAAAGAAAGGGGTTTGAATATTTTTGGCTAGATTATTGTGGCTAGGAAATGGGGTGCTTATAGGTGACACGTTCAGCCATCACACCTTGTGCCTTAATTATGGGGAAAGGGCCTTAGAGACCCAGAGAGAGGAGACCTCCAGAAATGTCCCATGGCCCACGGGGTTTTTGAAGCATCCTGCTTTATGCAAATGTATTCAGGCTGTATTTTAACTGACAAATGAGTACCCTGTTCCACCCACTCGTCCCTTTCTTACCCCATGTAAACACATTTCTTTTTGTCTTTTCCTAGTGATCATGGCCCTGAAATGCTGGCATATAAAATTAATATGGAGGGATCATTTTTTTTAACGAGAATGAATGTTGCAGTATCTTGACCTTTGCCCATTTTCATCTTTTTAATCAGTCCTCTTTGGTGGGAGTACCTCTTTTCTGTTCCAACACACCATTAAAATCACATTATATTGCAGGTGTGGACATACTAAATATTTGAATTCACTAAATTGGAAAGGATCTGCAAAACCAGCCTTTGTGTATAACCTTTGTTTACATTTTTAATGAATTGGAATAACTTCATTAATCTAACAATGTCACTGCTTCTGCGTGTAAGACTTTTGCACTGTGTGAGATAACGCTCCCCAGAATCCCTCCCAAAATTGTGTTTAGTTCTTACAGGGAAGCGTTTCCCGGGCGGGACGGAGAGAGGGTTGGGGTTGTTGGGATGGACGTGCAGGAGGATCTGAAACAGAGAAGAATCCTTCTCAGAATCAAAACAAAAAGTAAATTTAACGTAGTTTGCCGAGGAAATAATTAAATAAATCCGGTATTTAGCGGTCTGTAAGATACACAGAAAAAAAAACCCTGATTTTTCAGAGTACTTTGATATCAGTGTGTGCTAAATTAGCTTAAACAATGCATCTAAAATAGAATATAGGCTGTGGCTCAGACCTTTTACTCAGACAGCAATCAGTCACCAACTGGGAAAAATTTAGTTTTAGCCGGTAGGTTATTGCTTCTTTTATCTTCCTTTTTTTTCTTTTGTTTTGTTACATTTACATGATTAAATCCTTAGCAGTGGTTTGATTGAAGAACATCGCTTACTACAGGTAGTTTGTGATATGCCTGAAAGCTTTTCCAAATAAAATAATTCTTTTTTGTTTTTTTCCGCCCAGAGTGGGCGGAACTCTGCCAATCTTTATTTGGGGTGAGGGATTCTTCCTGAAGCTGGAGCACCTGTGTGTGCCCTGCTATGGGACGTGATTGCTTTGGGGACTTCATGCCCCCCAGAAACAGGTTTTTCTCATTTACTTTTCTTCCAGTCTTTCATACCAAAGACAGGACAGTGCACCATCCCATTCCAGTGCCATTAGTAGCGAGAATCAGGTTGGGTTTTTCTTTTTTTTTTTTTGTAAATGAAGTGATTTGCTTTTCATTTTAACCAATTTCAGTTGCGCTTAAAAAAGTTAAGAATGATAATTAGATAGTCAATGAAAAAGCACCTAATTGCTCTTTGCTTGCTGAAATTGTGGTTAAAAAAACCCCACCGCCCAGATGTGCTGGAGTTACAGGGAAATGTATTCAGCCAAAATCAGCAGAGAGAAAAAGATGGAAAGCTTCGAGGGAAAAATAAAATATTGCTAGATTTTTGGTTCAGTAAGCTTTTTTCTGATTCAAAACCAGATTTTTGCAAATCAATTAACAGAAATGGCAATTTTATTTTCTACATTTCTTCTGCTTTACAAAAAGCATCAAACCGCTGATAACAAATCCATCTCGAGGCAAAGAATATGGCTTTTCTATTTCTGTATTTTCTCAGTGATAAATTGAGTACAGTAATGAAAAAATGCAGGAGAGCGATGAAAGGGCTGCAGAGAGAACAAGCGCTCGTCCTCTCCCTTCTCTCGGCATTTACCGAGTGAACAATATGAGTCACAGAAAATAGGGAAAATCTATGGCATCAGAAATTGAAGAATGATTATCTGCAGAGACTCTGCTTCTTCATTGATGGAAAAAATGGTTGCATGACAAAATAACTGCAGGTAAGAGATGAAGACCCTTCGATTGGCTTGGAAGAAAGAGAGCTGTCGTGTTCGCCTTTCCAAGAACTTTTGGCATCATAGCAAATTGTGCCCACCAGCCCTGGAGGCGGGGGGAGACTCGGGGTCTCAGCCGCCCCCCTCCTGCGGGAACACCAGGGTTCAGGCCCAGGGGGTCCTTCCAGGAGCACCACCCCTGGAGACACTTCTCCATCCCTCCTTTGGGAAGTGATGCCGCCCCAAGGAGAGCAGGAAAAGGCTGGTATTTCTGTGCTGAGATGAATGGGTTAGGGCAGGTTTAGCTTGGAGAAGAGGAGGCTGAGGGGGGACCTTATTGTCCTCTACAACTACCTGAAAGAAGTGGGGAGAGAGGTGAGGGTTGTCCTCTTCTCCCAAGGGAATCATGACAGGACCAAGGGAATGGTCTGAAGTTGGGGCAGGGGAGGTTTAGATGAGATCTGAGAGGGTGGTCAGGCCCTGGAACAGCCTGCCCAGGGAGGTGTGGAGTCACCATCCCTGGGGGGATTCAAGAAACGTGTAGACATGGCTCTTCAGGGCATGCTCTAGTGCCCGAGATTGTTGGGTTGTGTCTGTTTGTGGGTGATTTGGGGTTTGGGGGATTTTTTTGTTTGTTTGGTTGTTTTTTTTGTGGTGACTCGATGATCTCAAAGGTCCCTTCCAACCATGAAGATTCTTTGATTCTGTGATTCTGTGAAAATCTGGCAGGTGTGAATCCAGCCATGCCAGCCTTCAACTGGCCCATGTCCTCTTCCAGGAGACCCCCCCTACCCCCCTGACTCCAGGGTGCGGGTGCTGTTGGTAGAAACTCAGTGGATACAACACATGGAATTCTTGCTTACACTTCTTTTGCTTGATTTTTTCCTTCCAATTCTGCATTAGCAGGTTCCCGTGGTGATGTGGGTCTATTTTCTGTCATTTAGCGCTGATATTCAAGTCGGTCTGAAATAAATTGATTGCTGATAACAGATAACACCCAATAATAAATTTCTAGTTAAAATGTAAGGGATATTACATCAGTTTATACAAATTATGGCTATACTGCTAGTGATAGGTAAGAGGGAAAGAGATTAATCAAAAACTTACAAAAGTACTGCTTTCATGAGGTTTTCCTCATGCTTTAGCACTGACATGAATTGGAAATAAATGATGAGTCAAGATATAGCCATTTTTCTTCCCAGCCCACCCATAATTTATTTTATCAGAACCAGAGTGCCAATGCTCCCCGTGCACAAGACAAAAAGTGTGTTTAATAAGCAAGAGGTGGGGACCTTTAGGCAAAGCTCCTCAATCAAAGTGCTGTTAAGGAACTAATCATGGAAATGCAAAAAAGGGAAAAAAAAACCCAGTCTCAGTTTTCCCAGTTGGTGACTGATTGCCAGGTAAATGAAGGTTTGTGCCACACCAGCACAGGCTGTATTTATGCTGCTTTGTACTGTTTACTCTACTGGCTTAAAAACTGTATTAGCTATACTCTAAAAATCATATATGTTTTGGAGGGTGTTTTACGACTCACTAAATATTGAGCTCGTGATACTGAATGTTGTTGAACACTAAAATGTCTGGGGGTTATCTTTGTGCATTATTTGAGTACAAGAAAGGGGCTTCAGCTCAACAACAAACGCTGCTAGATGGACAGGCTTCTAAAGGCTTACCTGCATTTTTATGCATTCATAAATGCTTAAATCCACGTGGTGGGTGCAGGAGGGAAGGAGATCCTTGGGCTTTCCATGTGAGTGAGCCCTGCCACCTTCTGAGACCATCCCATGGTCTGGGGTCACCCCTGGCCCCAGGTCTGACAATCTGTGAGCTGCCCTTGGGGTGACACCAGAACCAGATGCCTCAAATGCCCCAAGGAGTGCAGATCCTTCCTGCCATTAACTCCTTCCAGCATCCCCAAGGAGCAGAGATGCTGCTGTGGTTTGGCCTGGACTGGTGGCCACTGGTCAGGACTGGCCCAGCACCTCAGTTCGTAGGTGTCAGGGTTCAGGAGCAGCAGGTTTAGTTGCTGGGCAGGGGGGCAATTAACGGGCTCCAAAGATGAACACAGCTTGAATATTCTGAACTTTTATTTTGCTGTAACTTGCGATTTCTACTTATTCTGGCTTTCAAGGAGCTTCCTTCCCAAAGAAAAACCTTATTTGCCCTTGCGTCAAGCTGGGAATTTGGGATGTGATTTCATCAACCGCAAAGGGTTTCTTCTCTGAAACCCAGACCCTTTCAAGTGCACCAGCTGAGGTTTTGTTTTAAACTCAAGGAGCTGCATACAAACTGAAGTCCCTGCTGTTGATTTACTCTTGCTCATCTACTCCTGCTTGATGAGACCCTCAGCTGGAGCCCAAGCTCCCTCCTTTCAGGGTGGGCAGCCCCAGCCCCCCCAGCCAACCCTGGGAACAGAGATGCTCCAGGCCCTTCATCACTTTCCTGGTCCTCTCCTGGACTCGCTCTGCTCCCTCCAGGCTTCTCTTCTCCAGGAGATCCAACCCTGGACCCAACCTTCCTGACATGTTTCACCAGGGCTGAGCAGAGGAGAAAGTAATAATATTTTTATATTTTTTGTGTGGCAACCCAAATGCATTCTCAAAAAAAAAAAAAAAAAAAAAAAGAAGTATGTAAAAGTGGAGCAGTGTGCTAAAAAGCACAATTATCTTTTTTATGATAGGTATTATGGTGCAATATGTTCAACTATAAAAACCATTTTGTTGGATTTTTTTTTTCTTTTTTACTTTAAAATAAGGTATTTTAGATGTGGCATTTAGAGGTGTGTAGGGGATCAAAATTGTTTACAGGTCTGGGGAGGAAAATGGTGTGCGTGTTTGCCGGAGAGGCGGCGGATTTATGTAGCTATAAATAATTTTAAAATCTTGACAAAATTAAGAGCTTTTTAAGGCAGTGAAATAGCTCCTTGTTTCTTGGAGCACTCGAAGCCCACTGATTTATGATGACTTACGAATTTTGCATTGTAGCACTCCGACTTTGGTTCACTCTAGTAACCTGCCCAAAGCCCAGCCTTCCAGGGGATGCTTCACAATCCTCCCGTTTTCGGGGCGGGGGGCACAAATATTTGTCTTCTTCTCCTTCCTACATGAAGCCTCTCCCAGAGCACAGGGGAGCGGGGCTGGGTTTACAGCTGGGATGGGGGGGTCAAGAGCAAGGGATGAAGCTTCGCCAGCACAAACCCACCTCCCCACTTAATTAGCCCCGGGGCTGGATTAGCAGCATTAAGTGCTGTGCGGGATATCAGCCAGCGTAATCTCCTGGAAATAAGTTACATCTGTTTCTGCTAATGAACACACCTCGCCGTGGCCACAGCGATTTGCAGTTGGCAATATTATGACTTTTTTTGTTGCTTGGCGATGGGGACTGATGAGCTCCACAGATGGTGGGGTGGCCCGTTGAAGACCCCGCTGGCTGTTCACGCAGTTCCCCTCTTCCCAGCCGCATATTCAAACCTATTACTTATTCCTAATAACCACATTTCAATCTGAAAATTATTTTTTTCCATAAAAACTTTCCTTTTATTAACTGTCCTTTTTATTTCTTTTTTTTTTTTTTCCCCACATTTGAGTGTTACGGTTGCGTCTTCATCCTTCTGATTAAAATGGGAAAAATAAGTGTAGGAAAGAATATGAAATCAGGGTTTGTTTTTTTTATAAGATATCTTTATGCAAGTGCGTGTGCTAAAATCTATGAAAACTTTTAGAAAACAGACCCATTTGTAAAGGGGAAGGTTTTCCAGATGCTGGGAGATCTGATGATTGCAAACTGAAAAGTCGTATAGATTCTCAATTAGTGGCAAATGGAGTTCATCACTGGTTTTAATAACCCTCATAAGCACATTTTAATTTTTCTGTGTATTTGTCATAAAAACTAATTATTATGTCCAAGCCATAAAAAGAAGAACAATAATCTATTTCTTGTGTCGTGTTAGTGATTTCTAGATATTATACAAGCTAATGAAATCAATATGCATATTAGGAAAGCAAAGCAATAAATTATTGTGCCTGCAGAGAGAAATTGGTGTATTTTTATCAGCATCTGCAGCAGGCAACTGGGGTCACAGGGGCCCCCAACCTCTCATTATGGCAGTGTGGGGTTCGGAGACACAGCTGGTGGTGGCCCCCATGGGGAAATGCAGCATCTCTGCCCGCAGTTGTCCCCTTGCCAATGGGGGGAGAAGCCTCGGGTGGTCATTCTGCTGCCCATGGCCACCATTGGCCACCACAGCCTGTGCTGGGGAACCGAGCCAGGGACCTGCTGCCGCCTTCTTCTGGGGTGAATTGGTGGAGTTTATTAGCCCAAGTCAGGACCTCAGTGTTTATCTCTGATAAACAACTCAAAGAAAGCCCCCAACCATATATCTTGCATTGTCACAGCTAAATTGCCATCTTTTTTTTTTTTTAATTTTAGAAGGTAGATGAACAGAAAATATTACAAAACCTTTGGGTACATGGAAAAAATATTATATATTAGAAAACTGTCTCTAGGAAGATCTGGAGATGTTCACGGTATTAGTGCCCCTTGCCAAGGGGTGGTGTGTGTTGGTGGGAGGAGGAGCGTGGTGTCTCCACCACCTTCTCCAAGGACGTGCCCGGAGCTGCAAGGGTCCCACGCTGCTGGTGGGATGGGAAGGGCTGTGTGGGGTCCAGGAACCTTTTGGGATCCAGCAGGTTGGTGGGATCAGAGGCTCATCAGCTCCCAAATGCCAGAGAGAAACTTCTGATGAGGAAATTAAAATATGGGGACTTTGAGAAAATAATAATGCCCTCATGTTCTGAGCTCTTTTTTTAGATTTTTGGCTGTGAGTGCAGCTCACAGAGTTTCCTGACTGCTCATAGTCACAAATTACGTTGAGATTGACCTTTTTATTCTCATTGAGGAGTCTCCAGTGCTTTATGAACCCCTCTGTACACCATGAACAGTCCTTCCCACACCAACACTGCCAGTGACTCAGCTCATCACACCCTTGGGTGACCCTCAGGGACACCCAGACTGGGTGGGGGGCACAGGGACAAAGCCCACTCTGAGGGTAAAAACCCATTTTGGCAGCGTTCTGCAGCTCCCAGCCAGTTCTACGGAGATTTCTGCGGGGTCCTTCCTGATGGCAAACACCTCACAGCTCCATTTGATTTGTCTTCAAGGCCTCGAGGTGTGGACCACGGGTGGTTGTCACCTACGAGCTGGTCTGGAGCTGATGGGCTGGTTCCACCTTGGTGCCATCAGGGTGGAATAAAATTACTCTTCTGGTCATTAAGGTCCCCGTTAAGGTTTGCCTGAACTTCATTCTCACGCCGTTTGTTTTAATTGCTTTTAGAAACAGAAAGGAATTTATTTCTCTCTGTGACAAACAGCCCAGGGGAAAGTAAACACGTCGCCGTGTCCCTCGTGCCACACTCTCTTGGTGTGCACTTCTAATAAAGGGGATTAATTCGTTTAACGCCGGGCTGGGTATGAGCTTTGGTGAATATTTAAACAAAACGCTCTGCAAACCAACCAAGTAAACAACTTTTTTGAGTATGTTCCCTGTTTTTTTCCCCTGTCCTATAATATTGACAAATTGCTTATTAAAGCGGAGCGCAGTAACTATTCTCAGCAAAGAATTGGAGAAAGGAAATAACGGAAAATGCTGAAATTTTCCTGTTGTTGGCCTTTTACGGAAACCTTTCAGAGAATGCCTTCATCCAGGCATAAGAAGGAAGGGGATGGTGGGGATTTAAAACAGCATAAGGCTGGGTTTGCACGTCAGGATCACACTGTGACACTGGGGGTGTCACGGTGCGGGGGCTGAGTTATAATTTGCTCCTCCATGTTCCTTTTTTGCTCCTTATTTTTCTCTCAATTAATGAAATTTCACAGACGGCTTTCTGACCAGAAAATGAAGCTTCGCTGAAATGTAAATATTTTTTCAAAACATTTAGCTTCACTTTAAATTTCATCAGCAAAACAAAAAGCAATTGTTTATTTTTTTTTTTCTTATTTGTTTTAAATAACAAAGACCTTTGGCTTTGATTTTGATTTATTTTGCCTCCCAGAAAATGACCAAAGTCTCAAGTGCTGTTAGTATTTCACGTGGTTGGGGCAACATTTTCATTTGAAATTTGCAACCGAGGAATTGATCCCAAATCACTCCAAATATTTAATTGGAAGAGCAGCCCATCAGGTGGGTTTCCCCTTTGGGACACTCACACCCCCCCCCCAACGTCCCCAGCTCCTGGCTCTGTCCTCGCTGTCCCCACAGCCGGTCACTTTTAGTAGAACCATAGAAAGCAGATAGTTGTGATCACCTCCTCTGTTTAATTTCTACAAGCAGCCTATATAACGTGTCCTAAATGGGAAGTTATTCATTTAAAAGCATTTCAAGGAAAAAATGTCAGATTTTCATTCTGCATCCTTGTACAAAATTTACTTGGGATTTTAATTTCTCTTTCATCCTGGCTTGTTATCTTGTTCCTTTTCCGTTTCTTTAATCCATATACTGTGTAAATGTTTATTCGTTGCTATATTTAATTTTTTTTTTTTCCTGACCTTCACGGTTGCCATGTGGGATGGGTGAAAGACTGTAGTTATTGAAATGGAGAGTAGCTCTGCCGTGGATTTAATCTGCACTCGAAGCTCAGAATAGCAGATATTAAAAGCTAAATCTGCTCGTAGATCAGAGTCTTTAGAGGTATCATAAGAAGCATGCAGGCAAAATAAACATTTTCTAATTCTTATTAAATATTAACTTTCTGTTGCGATTATGCCTATATATTCTAGGCATAATTAATAAATTCCACTGATTTTAGTGATCTGAATGTAATGATCCCTAACAGTCAGTAAATAGCAGAAAAAATAGCAGCCTAACAACATACCAGAAATCAGTATTTGTCTTAAACTGTGAGGTTCCAGAAACACTTACTCTAGAAACCAATTTCTACCATGGGGCAGAAGACCTCCCTAGGAAATCATTAATAAAAATAAAATCTACAATCTTTCATTTCTGAGTACCAGATGATGTTGTAGCATTTCCATAATTTTACAGAATTACATTACTCAGCATTATACTTCTCTTATACATTATACAGCATTATACTTCTCTGCTTGTGTGTTATTTTAGTTAAAGTATGGCTTCTATTCATTTATTTTCTAATTGTGTTTTGGAAACGCATAGACGATGCGACCTGGTCAGTGTCACTGTAATAAGACTTACGAACATCTTCTCCTGAATTTTAATTAAATTTCCCCACTATAAAAACCTAGATTAAAGAAGAGCCCAGTCAATTAGAGAATGAACAAAGCATGTACTTAAGAGAAAATCACTTAATCTGCACCCTGTAAGAAAGGAAGGTTCTACATCTTCTGCCGTGCCACAGTGCAAATCCTCACTCGGAAAGACTGCAGAATTCCTGAGGATAAGCCTCAAAAAGCAGCAAAAGTGCACACACTTCTTCTGGGGCAGACTTTCCAGTCTTGGGCACAATCTGGAGAGGGTTTGTCTGTGGGGACCTTGTTGTCCTCGTGTCCTCTCTCCCTAATAAAAACTCAACAGACCGTCCCTGTTTATAGCCCTAGAGCTATAGATAGTGTAAATGCTGTTCTACAATATTGTAGGTTTAAAAATGATATAAGCTGTTGCATAGTTTGGATATAATGGATGGGGGCATGAGGTACAACTGGTCCCGTAGGCTCCAAAGAGCTGCAGGGAGAGAATTGATGGTGTTGATTTGTCCCCCCCTCCCTGCAGGGACCCCCAGCTACCCAGCCCCCGGTGCTCGGAGGGTTCTTGTGTGCTCTGGAGGGCAGGACGTTGCCTCCAGAGGCTTGTGTGGCTTTTATAAATCTGCCTTTGGAGGCTGAACCACAGCAGACCGGGGCACTTTGCCATGAGCATCTCTTGCGCCACTGGGGATGGACCCGCAGCAGCATCTCCTGAGCTCGGACAGGGCAGTGTGTTGGGCTGGGTTGGTCAACCACTTCACAGAAACGGCCAGTTGAAATTTTAATTAGGAAAAAAAAGCAGGTTTTCATTGCGGAGAGGTGGGGAGTGCAGCCCAGCATCTGCATGAAGAGTCATAGAATCGTATGGGTTTTGAAGGGACCCCATCTAGTCCAACCCCCCCACCGGAGTGGGTCCACCCAGAGCAGGTCCCACAGGAACATGTCCTGGTGGGTTTGGAATGTCTCCAGAGAAGGAGACCCCACCACCTCTCTGGGCAGCCTCTGCCAGGGCTCTGCCACTCTC
>JAOQGL010000004.1:33460975-33472114 GCA_027564165.1 Gallinago nigripennis | reverse complement strand
CCAGGGCTCTGCCACTCTCACAGTAAAGAAGTTCCTCCTCATGCTTAGGTGGAACTTCTTATACTCAAGTTTGTGCCAATTTCCTCTGAACCTAAGGGTATTGGGGATTCTGGGAAAGAAGCTATATAATCCCTCTCACCAAAAAAAAGTCACTCTTTATTGAAAAGGCAGCACACAGAGCTTGGGCTGAGGCAGTATGAGCAGAGCAGCTCTGCTGCAACGCCTGGGAGGGATGAAGCAGGTGATTCCTTAGTGCCTGGTGGTAAAATCTCTCCTGTCAAACAGCACGCTTCCGTACGTGCAACCCAATTCCTCTCACAGCTTTTGTATGTTCTGTTGGGATGGGCTACGTTCCGTAGATAAGTCGGGATTGATTACTTTATAATCTGAAAAGGCAGTTGGCCACCATGTGATTTATTGTGTTACTGTAAAAAAAAAAAGTCTAGTTCATAACTTGTCATCACCTTCATCCTTTGGAAGAAACAGAGCTGTGTCTCCAGCCACATCTGGTGTAATCTTGGTACTACATAGACCTTGGCTGGACATTTCAATGGGGGGAAGAGTAAGGCAGCATGTACTTTATGAAACAAGATCATGGAATCATAGAATCATCTGGGTCAGCAGAGACCTCCAAAGGCCATCTAGTCCAACCCCCCTGCAGTCACAGGGACACCCCCAACTAGACCAGGTTGCCCAGGGCCTCCTTGAGCCTCCCCTTGAATGTCTCCGGGGAAGGGGCCTCAACCACCTCCCTGGGCAACCTCTTCCAGTGCTCCACCGCCCTCATGGGAAAGAACTTCTTCCTAATGTCTAATCTAAACCTGCCCTTAAACCTGCATGCACTTACGTTGAGGCTCCAGATTTTTTACCTGATAATTGTAAATTGTGGTGAAAATAAGGCATCCTTTCCCATGTTCAAAAAGCAACAGCATCTAGAAAAGCATCTGTAGCCCACAGTCATTCCCACTACACTGGTAGGCTTTACTTTGCTGCATCATTGATGTGCTCATGGATGTAACCCAGAATGTAATTCCAGCTCTTGAATATGAGAAACAAGCCCCTGCAACCAACTCTGGACTCAAGGCAAAGCAATGGCACACGTAATTCTGGCCCCCAGGCAGAAGTAGGAGCCAGAGACTCAATTCTTATTAGCATCAGTCAGTCAGGCTTCGGGGACACGGCGGATCCAGTCAAACAAAGCTGCTCCTCTGATCTGCCCGGTGACAAAGCAGGTCTCTGTCAGCCACTGGTGGGGATATTTGGTTCGGGAAAGTCAACATTGGTGCTACAAATTGTAATCATAGAATGTTCTGGGTTGGAGCTGCCATGAGGTAGAATCAGAATCATCTGGGTTGGAAGGGACTTTTAAGATCGTTGAGTGCAACCATCAGCCTAGCGCTGCTGCTCTCCCTCCTCCTGCTGGGAACACCAGTTCTTATGGCCAAAATATGCAATTTTAAGGAGGAATTTAAGAGGAGGTTCCCATAGTGCTGCTCAGGAGGAAGTCACAGGTGATGTCCAGTGGGACCAACAGGACCCTCTGGGTATTTGTGTCACTCTGTCAGCATACGTGATGACTGGTGTTCTTCACCGGGCAGGAGATCCATGCAGAATACCATCCTCATTCCACCAGTGCCTCCTGCCCTCTCCTTCCCTCCAGTCCCACCACAGTAGGAACTGAAGGGTTCTGGAATAATGGAACTGGAATAATGGCCTGGGCAGTGATAGCTGCACAGGGACAGAGGAGACAAAGCCGAGATAAAGTAGTGGGTTTACCTCTGCAAACAGCACTGGTCAGGCTCTTGCTAGGCTATTATGCCTTCATTTCAGGATTATTTGGATATTCCTCAAAAGTGAGAAACAAATATTATCCGGGAAGCCTTACAGAAATTAAGCTCGTGGTGCTCAAACCGTCTACAGAGAAAGATGAAGAGGTCATTTATCACGTAGGAGTCCTTAGTCATAGAAAAGTTACTGGATAGCAAGGGGGATGCTCAGTCTTGCAGACAGAAACATAATAAGATCTGATTTCTGAAAGCTGAATTCTGTGGACTGCAATTTGGAACTAAGATGCTATTTCCTGGCAGCAAGGGGGTATTTAGTCCCTGGAAGTGCTCACCAGACGTGGCAGGGCGAGCACCACCTGGGATGGCCAGGAGAAGACCTGACAGCTCTCTAAAGCATCTGCTTGAGTCAGGGAAAATTTCTACAGCCCGTGACTATCTGAGCTCAGACTAAATTATCCGAGGGCCCCTCCAGCCATATATTGCTCAAATCTGGTGATATGCTTGAATTTCGTTCATGTTAAATTCTGTGCTCTGTAACCATGGGTTACATAGAGAATCACCAGGGAAGGGTTTTCAAATGGCTTGCCATTGGAACATACAAAATTAAAATATTTGACAAAATACTATAGGTGTTGGGGGTTGAACATGGCAGGCAAAACCTAAAACAGAGAAAGTGAGACTGACAGCCAAAGTCAATGGCCATCCTAAAACAGGGAGGAGAGGGAGAGAACGGGACCTGCAGGAGGAAACCCAGGGCTGGGATCCTGAGCGTTAGGGAAAAAAGTGCTAATTTTTGTGAGGATGCTTGGAAAGGAGGTGAGTGAGAGAGAGAAAATAAAACCTTATGAGTAAAGGCAGAGGAAGGCGAAGAGGACCCCTGCATTAAGCATCAGAGAGTAGAACATGTTGATCTTTGTCTTGGAAAAGAAATTTTCTCTGTGTGTGTGAACTGAATGAAATCCTGTTGCTTCAATTCTAGATCCCTGCCTATGACAGGACTGCCACTGCATTTTCTTTGGAAATCTGTATTTTTTGGAAGTTTGATTACAGTTGCTTCTATGACCCAGCTTTTCTGCTGGACCCTTGTGGTGCTCTGCCCACAGGACCTACAGCAGCTGTGCTGAAGGACCAGCAGCAGAGCATGCCAAGTGCTCCTCATTCCCACCGAAATTAATGGTATCACCTTTCTAACGTGGTTTTATCAGTCACACTAGTTAAATCAGTCCACTGGATCATGAGTGGACCTTTCATCCACCCATTTTTGGGTCATGGATGCAGGGAAGAGATCAGACTAAGTGTGTCCCTGACCCTGGCACAGCACCAGGAGACCTCCTCTAACTTGCTATAATTTGTTCTGGGCACCGGGATGCCATGGTGGCAGCACAGCAGGGTCCAGCCACATCTTCTGTGTGTAGTGACAAGTTTAAGGCAAATAAAAATCACCTGGATAAACAGCATTAGGTGGTAGCTGTGAAAAATCCTGCGAAGGTGCTGCTTCGGTAACGCCAAACCATGAGCAAATCACTCTCTTTTTCTACCTGCAAAGGTGCAGAACCTCGAATAAGAAGTTTAATGCTGTTGGAAATCTTATACCATAACATTTACTTAATCTGGAAGGTATTTCCACAGTTCCAAACAGATATTGCATCAGCCAATTGTATATATTTACTTGTGAAAAGAACTGTTTTGGGGTATTTGATTCCTTCGCTGGACTTTCTGGAAGTGTGTTTGTTCTTGAAGGATAAAGAAATAAGCAGCTCAGATTTAGGAAGATATTTTTAAAATACTGTAGCTGATTAAAGCCACTGTGTATGCCATACACTGTGTCTGTGTATGACATGGATTTCTCCATTTCAAATAGGATGATCCCTCGCCAGCTGTCCTTAGGAAGTAGATTTATTTTTCATACTCTGTACACAGCAATAAGAGTTCCTTTCAATATTTTGTCTGTTGCCAAGCTGTAACGTTCACAATATTTACCTGGGGCTGGGAAGGAGCAGAGGGGAGACCTGTGTTACCAACACCTCGTTTCAGGGCATGGGGGACCCCAAGGAAGGGTCATGCCATGGCATAGCTGCTGCATGGCCATGTCCATGATCTCCTCAAGGACTTCTTCAGGAGGACACAGAGTAGTGGGTTCATTGCAGGGATCTGCCAACAAATCTGGTTAATAAATTATCCCTCTACGTGGAAATAATTCTTCCGTATGTTTCAGTTCCTAAAAATGCTCTGTAGCCACCGTGTGAGATAGGGAAGAGTGGATTGATCTTTAAGGCCCCTTCCAACTCTAACCATTCTGTGATTCTGTGATTTGATTCTGTGATTGTCACCTTTGTGAGTCAGACTGCAGCAAATTCAGAAGAATTTCTCTGTTCGAGTGGCTGTGTAAACCTGCTTGAACTTCAAAGGCTGGGAATAGTGACCTGCACTGCTTTAGGAATTAGGGGAGGGTCAGCCTTCCCCAGGTCTCCATCTTCCCTAAAGATAATGTTTCTCTGCTAATTACTAATACTCTGCATAGACTTTTAATTTACTTAGCTCAAAAATGCATAACCACAAGCCAGCACTGAGAATTTCCAGCTTTTTGAAGTCTGTCTGACCCCAACTCCTTTCTCTGACTGAAACACCTCCAGTCACTGGCCCAGGGTAGGGGCTGGAGAACATCTGCAGGTGGAGATCCCAAAGCACACAAAACCAGTCTGTGCACGTGAAAAAAGGTCTGTGCTTTAAAGAAGTACATTGGAGGGGTGATAATAATGCATTCTGGGTTGCAAAGGTGCCTGTGGGGCTTTGGCTGTGATAAATTGGAGCAAATCAATGAGACAAGACTGTGAGATTCAGGAGAGTAAAGCTCCAGTTGGGTTAGAAAAATGGAAAATCATAACCTTTTTTTTCCTTATTTTATTGGTACCATTTACCTTGTAGAGCATTTTAATTTTAAAGGAGTCGTTAAAGAAGGCTCCCGAACACCCAGATGTATGATCTGCATCCTTTACTGATACTTGTACAAAATTTGTTCTTTATCATATAGAGAATAGGATATGCCTTGTTACTGCATTGATTTGATATCTACATCAAATGTAATGAAGAGACATGTAAAGAAATAATGTATTTCTTTAGAAAGGAAGATTCATTCTGAAATCCAGAGCTCCTGCCTTCCTTGCTGGGACCCTGAGTTCCTTTGCTCCCTGTGTAACATCATGAGAAATAAAGTATTCCCTTAAGGGCTTTCCATCATTTTTCATCCATGTGGAACTCTGTTCCCTTATGCCCAAATGTATAAATAGCACAGAAAATGGAGTTTAGTGAAGAATTCTGCTGATGAAATGAAAGAAAAAAAAATCTAGCTTATTTTTTCTTAGCCATGTGGCTACTGCAAGCCTAAAACCCAAATAAATCTATTTTAGTCTTCAGATAGAACTCTCCAGGTACCACAGAGTAGAGGGACGTGGTTTAGCAGTAACTTTGCAGTGCTGGGTTAATGATCTTACAGGTCTCTTCCAATCAAAGTAATTCCATGATTCCATTCTATGTGATAAGTGTCATTATTTTTAAAAGTACAAGAAACCTTTAATTTCTTCTTCTTTTCAACTGGCGTGATGAGTAAACTCAACCTTCTCTTAAACAAGGGCGCCCATCATTAGCAGTTGGGTGGGAACTCGCTAACAATGCCTGCCCTGCACGAAATGGAGGAAATTGCTGCTTTCTTCCTCGTACCATTTGGAATCCGTGGCTGAGCTTCTGCAAAGGTGATGGAAATAGGTGCAGTCGCAGCCAAACAAGGGTTTTGCCTGGTTGTATTTCACCAACCGCCCGTGTTCCTATCAGCCATGGTGATGTGGGTATCCCAGCTCTCCCTTACAGCCTCCTCCTTCTTTCCTTCCAGTTTCTCCCAAGATATTCCGCATCTCGAGTGACATCGTTGTCAACGAGGGGAGCAACGTGACGCTGGTGTGCCTGGCCACGGGGAAGCCAGAGCCTTCCATCTCCTGGAGACACATCTCTCCCTCCGGTAAGCACCCCTGCCGCACGCACTTTCTGCTATAAATATATATATTTATGTATATGTAGTGCTGGAGCAACATGGGAATGTAGAAACGAAGGCGCCCTAAATATCAGTATATTTTTAAGTTTATTTTAACAGGCTGCAGGCATCAAACAATTCCAATTAACAGCAAAACAAGGAAGTAATCGAGAACACACAGGGCTCTCTAGAAGTGGGAGTGAAAGTTAAAAACATTAACACATCGTGCAATAGATTTATTTTTATGTGTCTACCCTTGAATGATTATTCCATGACACAGCAGGGTTTATTAGAATGGTTTTATTGAACAAATTAAATTATATGTATGAAAAAATGCAAGCAAAATGTCATCTGAAGGCATAGTTTCCGTGTAATAGTTCCATTTATACTTTTAATTCCTCATAAGATATTTAGAGGAAAACTTTTAGCTAAATTTGCAGGCGCCTGGGCATCTCTGTGCTGGCTGATTGGGGGGATCAAAGCAGGGTGGGAAATACTCCCTGTTCCAACTCTTGCCAGCAATACTAGTATTGCACTGGTGCTTTCACAGGGACTCTACAATGATAATTGATTTTGCAGTGAAGGTCTTTCTGTTTTGCTCACACAACTTTTATGAAACCCATGTAATTGCGGGGAAGAGCAGTTCCATGGACTGTCACAGCTCACCCGGCGCCTCGTCAGCCCGACTAACAGTTTGCTTTACAAAGCAGGATCTGAGGGGAAAAACCACCAACTTCTGACCTTTAAGACAATGACAATGAATTTTGCTTGAAGTGTCCATCAAGGGGACTCGGGAAAAAAATTCAGTTGTAGCAGAAAATGGATTTTAACTAAATGTCAAATAAAATTTTATTGGAAACCGTGGTGATACTTTAGAGTAATAGCTTAAGGCATTAGATTGTCTACAGAAAGGAGCTGTTACAATTCTCCTGGAGAGGAAAAAGAGCAGAAAGGGAGTGCACTCCGACTGGAGAAGGGGCCTGGAATTACATCCTCCTCATCTTGAATTCAGACAAAATTAGTGCATGTAATCACGAGGGCTTTCAGTGGGACCCACTGATTTTGTATCTTGACCGAAGGGCTGAGAATGGGGACTTGAGAGGAAAAAACATCATCCTTGGGCTGCAGAGCCATTATGTTTTACCAGGGTGAGAACTGAGAGTGAAATTTGAGGAAAAGGCTAATCAAGGATGCCGTGGTGCAGGGAGAGTCAATCAAAGGGCTCGTGGTGCCACCACGATGCTCTTGCCAAGCGCCGAGCACAGCGAAATGCGGGGTGTCGGGGGCAGATGGGGGGGTTTTCTCACCCCCAAA
Source organism: Gallinago nigripennis (assembly GCA_027564165.1). Lineage (NCBI taxonomy): Eukaryota > Metazoa > Chordata > Aves > Charadriiformes > Scolopacidae > Gallinago > Gallinago nigripennis. The sequence goes on along the minus strand of JAOQGL010000004.1, from coordinate 33,464,989 downwards.
GATTTAAGGGCAGGTAGTTACAGCCAGTTCTTGTTTTCCCTTCCCCAATACCTGCTCCGTTCTGTCTTCTCAGCCCTTCCCAGACCCCGAGGAGAGAGCATCATCGTGCCTTTACCAAATGCTCCTTATTTCCTCCTCTCTGCTGGAGCATCTTGGCCAAGTAGCTGGGGGATAATCTTGCAAATCCCATTTTCTCCTTTCAGGATTGTCTTTGGGGAAGGGCAACTTGTTGGATTGGTTTGGCCTCGTCCCTGACTCTCTCACCAGGGAGCAGTAGGTTAGATGAAACACAAAACACGGGCCTAACAAATTTGACGCTTAAAATAAAGGAAAATCACAGAACTGAAGCAGAGACTGGCTGAGGTGGGCAGGGACCTCTGGAGGTCAGCTGGTCCAACCCCAGCTCTGAACATGTCCAGCTGGGTTTGGATATCTCCAAGGATGAAGATGCCTTAGCCTGTCTGGGAACCTGTCCCAGTGTGTCATCACGCTCACAGTAGAAAAGCTTTTTTCCGCATGTAGATGGGATCTCCTGTGTCTCAATGAGAACCTGTTGCCTCTTGTCCTCACCAGCACCTCTGAGGAGAGTCTGGATCCATCTCCTTTACCCCCATCAGGTACAGGACCCCCAGAGCCACAGAATCACAGAATCTTGATGGTTGGAAAGGACCTCTGAGATCACCCAGTCCAGCCCTCTCCTTTCAGGCTGTCCCCACTTCTCAAGCCCCTGCTCCCACCCCAGCCTGCGTTCCTCCGCTTTGCAGCATCGTCTGACGGCCATAAATACCTCATTGGAGAAGAAAAACAGGGGTGACAATGCCCTGCAGGCAGGGCAGGAGAAGTTCAAGGCAGAGATGCTCACTGCTGAGGCCTGGCGAGCTCATTGCAAGAGCTGTGTTCCATGGGCTGCATCAGGAGGGAACCTGGTGCAAGGACAGAACTCTCTCCAGGGTGGGAGAACACAGGGTCCAAATAACTTCCCTTGCTCAAAAATCTTGTAAAATGGGATGGAAGCAAACATCTGATTTACAGAATATGTTCTGTCTGCTGGTCGACCAAATACAGAAGAATTTTCCCATTTCAGCACCACTGCCCGTGCTCAGGTGCATGTCCCAGTGCACAGACTGGCACCCCGTCCAATTAAAGACAGGGCTGGCAGACAGAAAGCCTGGATTTATTAGAAAACAAAATGCAAGTGCTTTGAAAACGCCAGATTTCTCTAATGGTTTATATTCCGTCTGCAGCAAATTACCTTTATCTAAACATGAGCTTCATCTGCACTTTATAATTTCTACCAGTTTTCTCCTGTAATTCCCGGTGGCACTAATGAGGCTTACATGGAAGCATCACATCTAGAATACAGCACTAAATTATATTAATGAATCATATTTAGAATATTCTGAAATTTTTTGTCAAAGCTGCTACTAAGAGATAAGAAACTGAAATCTCTGAATACAAATGATCCAATGTAGACTAATTCTGAAATGCTATCATGATTTGCATCAATGCAGCTTTTACTTGAATGAGGTCAGATTCCATTTTTTTGAACAAGAGATAAAACGAACTTTTTGTAGGAAAAAGTATTTAGAGGTGATTTTTAACTTAGTAAATAAATTATTGGCCTGGAATCTTTATTGTGCAGGTTTAACTTGCAGTCATTATGTAAATGCTTTCATTATATAAATATTCATTATACAAAGCCATTATGTAAATCCACAAACTCTACCCATTTGGTGTAACCCCCTAAGAAACGTGGGGCCGTAGTTTGTAATCTGAAAATCTTATATTGTTGAAATGTCATGTGAATAAATTGCGGGTATTACTTATTTTGTTCTGACATTTAAGAGCAAAGTGCAGCATCAATAGTTTAAGAATGACACTGGAATTTTAAAGAATTAAGGTCTGCCTGAAAAATAACTCCAGCTTTCAGCACTCGCAGGCAGAAGGGGTGTGTGTGTGGCGTTGCCAGGAGCAGCGACGACAAAAGCCATTCAGGAACCTCTTGAGAAAACCCTCCTGCTTTGCAAAATTTGGGTGCAGTGTATTGAAACTCTTTCCTGCTTTGGTTTCGGTGACACTTGCCGAGGCAGAGGGACTGGTGATGTGGCCACAGGGGCACACTCCCACCACGGAACCCAGAAGGCTTTCATGGGGAAGCCTGGCATCTCCCGGGTTTATGGAAATGCAAAATCAGTGAAATTCCATGGTTTCAAAAAGTCTTACGGAAAAAGCAAAGCTTTTTCTACCCAACTCCCTTAAACCAAAGCGACACTTCTTGAAAATTCACATACACATGGTGCACGTTAGGTCCTTGGCATCACCTGAATCTCCTCATCCACTCCTGTTATCCAATGTTTCCTGCCAGCGGAGGCTGAGCATCAGCGGCTCAAGAAGGAGACAGATGTGGTGATGCACATTCTGCCAGTGGGTTCCACGGCCAATGGAATTTCCCTACAGGCAGAGGAAAAAAAAAAAAAAAGAAGAAGGAAAAAAATAAGATCAAGGCATAAGAGTCTCCTGTTTTATTTGTATTAGCGTATAATGTGTGGCAGGGTTTCCTAACCACACCATCCCAGCTCCTCTGGCTGGTTCACACTGAACCGTCCCCCTTTGCCTTTCTCAGAATCTCAGAATCTCAGTGGTTGGAAGGGACCTTTGAGATCATCGAGTCCAACCACATGTAACAGCTCAGCCCCGATCCTCACCACCATCCCTGCTCAATTCTAGTTTCATATTTTCCAGTTCTTGCCCTTTTCTCAGTTTTATCCCCATCACTTCCACTCTAGTTTCTGGTTATTTTCCTAAAACATGAGGATAAACTGGATGTATGAATATGCATGCATTTGGGAGGGCAGACTTTCAGAAATGACGAATTTAGCTGAATGAAGACAGGTTTTTCCCACGTCAAGTGAAAGGCAAATCCCTGGCACCGGGACGCTCTTGTGTTCATTCAGTCCCATTTCCAGAGAATAGTGACACCCAAGTGTTTCAAAAAAAAAAAAAGAACAACAACAAAAAAAACCCGTAAGATCTGTTTAGCACATGCGAAATAACAGATTTTTCACTAACGCCGAGGAAAGCTCCATTTTCCCAGCAATTAGCCAGGATTTAGCTTTAAACATGTTCCCGTGATGACTCCTCTCCTTCTCTAAGAGGTGGGATGTGGCTGATCTTGGCTGATCTGAATCCAGAGCCCATCCCGTTGTCTCTGGGCAGCCCCAAGTCGGTGAAGATGCATGGACACCATACATCTTCACCGATTTGGGAGCACCCAAACCATGGGGCTGTCTGGTGAGGATGAGTCCAAAATCCCATTCAATCCAATTCCAGGACAAAAGGCAGTGCTGGTCCCTCCATCCCTGCAAGACCTTTCCCGAAGTTTAAAATCTTCTAGCTAAATCCTAAGAAAAAAAAAACACAAAAAAACCAAAGCTTGATGTGAGCACAGCTAATGCCAAATATTTTCTTTGAGAGAGAACCCCCGTTTTTCAGGTTTATCCGCACGTGACGGAAATAACAAGTATTTTGTTGCAGCGCAAAGTGGTCTGAACCTGGATTTTCAGGCTGAAAATACTTAACTGACAAGAATTACTATCCGATTCCTGGGGCTTTGTGTGCCTACAAAGCGCGAGCTCCCCTTTCAAAATGCTCCATCTCTTGCTTCAAAATAGTTTTAAAGCTGAAAGTCTTAGAAACACAAGATTCTGACTTTTTTTCCTACTGGACCTATTTCTTCCCAAGCTGCTTTGTCCCACGTAGTATAAAATTGGTGATTGTTGTTTCCTGGTTCATGGGTTTGGGTTTGCAATGCCTGGAGTTGTGTCCCTCTCTAAGTGATCCCACCCCAGGGCAGTGGTGGAGTCACCATCCCTGGAGGGATTTCAAAGCCGGGCAGACGTGGTGCTGAGGGACGTGGGTCAGGGGGGGTTGGGGCAGTGCAGATTTAGGTTGGATCTTAGGAAGAAGTTCTTTCCAATGAGGGTGGTGGAGCACTGGAAGAGGTTGCCCAGGGAG